>APFE031353698.1:0-22337 GCA_000404065.3 Pinus taeda
CCCCTCATCCGACGGTCCATAGCGATATCGGCCATGCTCGATGACTGACCTTTGCCCACCCAATAAGGCAGTTTCACCCGACCCCCTGACTGCTACGTGTCAAACAATGGAGCAGATCAAGTTTCTGCTCCTAAATACTGCATTCCTCACTAAAGCGGTGCGACCCCCTGTAAAACCACCTCCCCGCCAACCCAATAAACTGCCAATCATTCATAAAAATGAAATTTCCACCAAAAGTGATTATTGCTCCACAAAGAGGCTGTGAAGCCCTATTTTGTCTCTTTCGCTTGTTTTCCTTGTAAAACCTCAATGAACCAGTGTGATACATGCAAACCTGAAAACTACCAACAGACCCCATTTAAAGTCATGAAGATGTTGCAAAAACTCCAATCAACCTCTCGATCTGTACTAAACCCATTCAAACCTCTATTGTGGCCGAGACACCAAGTTGAAGTCAAGTCACCTAAACGCCATACGTCTGTGAATAAGATGGACAGACAGCCC
Organism: Pinus taeda; assembly: GCA_000404065.3. Classification (NCBI taxonomy): domain Eukaryota; kingdom Viridiplantae; phylum Streptophyta; class Pinopsida; order Pinales; family Pinaceae; genus Pinus; species Pinus taeda. The sequence goes on from APFE031353698.1 coordinate 505, forward strand.
TTTCAATTTGAAAGCGTTCAGTTAGTGAAGTGATTTAATTAACTACAAATTAATTAAAAATCGCTTTAAATTCAAAAACTTGTGACCAAACCCTTTTGAAAACTTCTTGATTCTTTAAAAACCTCTGTCAAAACCTCTGAAAGTCAAATTCAAAACCAGAAGAAATGAATTATGAAACCAAGGAAAATGAAATATACAGAAGAACGTTGACAATCAAATTATGTGACACTGAATGAATAAGAGATTAAAAGCCTATATGGAAATTGACTGATTTACAGTAAGAAAAATGCAGTAAAAGGGTACAAACAAAACAACTAGGTGAGAACATGAAGAAATGTCAGCAAGGTCAAAGAGTATCAGTGTCAAAGAGTATCAAATGAAAGACAAAGGTAAATGAAGATTCTAGCGTAAGAAAGCAAAACAACAAGGGATCATAAAGGGCTTAAATTCATAAAAGCCAGCAATACCAAAATAAAAGGGACAACATGAAACAGTTCATTAGCTGTCTCTATCTTCCCATAACGACAACATTTTATTTCCTAGAATAAATCTCAATTTAGTTTGAGATGTTTTGTAAAAAAGCTATGTATATATACTTCACAATTAGAAGTATGTAGGGTTGACACTATTGTACATTTATGTAGGCTTCTTGATCTCGAAGAACAAAAGGCTATTGTACCAATTGAAGAGCCAACAAGATGGACTAATCAAAAAATATCAAATTGTGCCAGGGATTCATGTGTTGAGCGTATTCCAAAAAACTATTTTTCTTGTATCTTTGTCAATTTATCAAAGTTACTCACACCCTTATATATATCTCAATCTAAATTCTTTAACTTGGAAACGTATTTCAGAAATTGTTTAAAAAACACTCTATGTTAATAGTTAAGCATTTGAATGTTTTATTTTCATAGTTAAATTAAAGAATCCTTAATATCTCTTTAGTTTAAGCTGAATCACCAAGTAATCTAGATTGAAGGATCCTTAGTTGCCCTTCGATTTTAGTTGCATCTTCCTTCCTCATTAATTATCTAGGTTTGAGAATCCTTAACTACTCTCTTTCCTCGAGTGAAAACCTTCCACCTCTCTGTCTCAAACATTTGAAATACACTCTGATACCTTGCCCTTAGAACATCTCCTTTATTGAGTTCATCCAACCCTGCTTCCTTATCTCTTAACGCCATAGCCCAATGGTCTGAAAGGCATCGATTTTCCTATCTGTTTAAAGAGATCCCACCACCCAATCTCAAACAAACCAAAACTCCTTAAGCAATCCATAACTAGCCTAAAATCCCAGCAAACAAAGCTAAATCATATAGAGAGAGCCCACTCTGAGCTAGGTTGGCTAGAACCTATGCTCCAAAGTTAGTTAGTAGTTACCTTGGCCATTTTATTTCTTCCAATAACTTCTAGAGAAACTATTGAGTGATAACACTGGGTATAAATGGTGCTATGTACATGATGGATATGTGGTATTGTGTACATATTGTACTATGTGCATGATGGATATGTGGTGTTGTGTGCATATGGTACTATGCAGACGTTGGATATGCAGTGATGTGTACAGATGATGCCATGTATGTGTTGGATATGTAGTACTATGTACAAGTGGCATTGCGTGCATGTGGTACATTGGTACTATGTACATATGGTTTGGTGTGCATGATTGTACAAGATGTGTCATGTGTATGTGGTGTTGTGTACATATTGTACAAGTGGCACTGTATGCATGTGGTGTTATGTACATGTGATGCATGTGGCATTGTGTACATGTGGTATTGTGTATGTATTGTATAGTGGTGTAGTGTACATGTGGCGTTGTGTAGGTGGTGCCATGTACATGTGATGTTGTGCACACATTGTGTAAGTGGTGTGGTGTACCGATGGTACTGTGTACATGTTGTACATAAAGTACTGGTGTATGTGTGGTATTGTGTGCATGTCATCCATGTTGTGTTATGGTCATACAATATTATGTATGTGCATCATGTAGTCATGGAATTGCAGCATGTGTACTCGTTGTGTTGTACTCTATGTAGGTACATGTATTGGGTGGTATTGCACATCGAGTATAGATGGATGCATTGTATTGTATATACTGGGTGTAGGTGTATGTGTTGTATGTCAGGTGTAGATGGATGTATTTCATGGTGTGGTATGATGTGTGGTCGTATGTTTGTGCTGCACACTATGTGTCTATGCACATGGTTAAAGAGAAGGCATTGGGTATTTTTCGGGTGTAGCAACTGATCCGAAGTGCGTACGGAATAAAGATGAAGGTAGAAGCTAAGGATTGATGAAAGGATAAGTTTTGGTATTGTATTTTGGTTTTAGTATGCATGTGATTTATGATTATGGCCTATGATGATTACATGTGATCTATGATTCTTATTTATGATGGTTACATGTCATTTATGATTTTGGTCATTATGTTTTGAGGTAACCTAATGTGATATTTTTATACATGTTGATTTGGTCAAATATTCTAGTTTGACTTATTGTGATAGGAAGCGAACATGATTGCAAATGTACCTTACTAATGAACTACCAATGAGGTATGATGTGAAATTATTTTAATTTATTTTAAAATTGATGGAAGTTATGTGCATAGTACAAGAATCATGAACATGCCCGATTGGGTAGTTAAAATCAACTACAAGAATTAGCAGTTGATATGGTGGTTTGGTGGTTTCTTATCGTGGTTTGGTAGTTGCTTTATGATGCTTTAATATATGATTTATGTTGGTTTAGTATATGCTTTATGGTGATTGATATATGCTTTATGATGGTTGATATATGCCTTATGATGATTTGATGTATGCTTTATGTTGGTTGATACATGCTATATGATGTTTTGATATATGCCTTATGATGTTTTGATAGATGCTATATGATGATTAGTGTGTGATTGATATATGTTCGGTATATGATTTGGCATATGTTTTGGTATATATATTTTGATGAGGTTGTTATATGTACAGCCATGTATGGATGTAAATACCATAACGAGCTGTGTTATAATGCTCCACTATGCGGTATGGGTGTTATGTTATTATACTGTCATGTGGATATGTTATCATGATGTTATGATGTCATATGAGTTTTCTTATGTAGGATGATCATTGTAAATACCATAATGAGCTATGTTATAAAGCTCCACTATGCGATATGTTGTCATGTTTTCATGATAGTATGTCTTGAGCATATATTTCATTGTAAATACTACATCGAGCTGGGTTATAAAGCTCCATGAGCGGTATGTCTTCTCTCAGTAGGTTGTTGAGGTATATGTGTGATTAAGCATTGAGGATGGTGTCCCCCAAGGGGGAGGGTTCTATAACAGCCCTGGTGAAAATTCCATGTAATAAATATTAAAAACAATAACCACGGATGATTGGGACACATATTCCAAGCTGAATGGTGGAAAAGACATCCTAGGGGGTGTTCATCTGATTGTTTATGGGTAAGGAAATTGGCAAAGGAAATGGCTAAGTCATTACAGAGGCGAAAAGGTATTTTGGCACATTTATTTACGAAAATAATGGAAACTAGGAGAAAAGGAATGTGAAAGGTCACATTTTGCATGTGAGGAGGAAATTGAAGGAAAATGAAGAAAATAGAGGCCTCATCAATAAAAAGGCTTATGAGGATCAGTGGGAAAGACTTGGTCAGTTCAGTTTTGGAGCTCTCTCATTACTCTCTCTCTTTCTTTCTCTCATACTCTTGGTTACATAGGGTTTTCTTGGAGCACTCTTTGAGGGTGTGGCATACTCGGACTCTTGGAGCAAGAAGGCAAAGTAAGAGCAAGAAAGCACAACAAGGCATCATCATCAACAACTACATCAGATTTTCTTGTAGGTACTGAGTTGCATGTATGATTTATTCGCTAGTTTTGACATGCATGGCACATGCATGTAGTTTCTTGGTTGTGATCTATCATTGGCATGGAGGATTGCCTAGATTAACAGTGGATTGCCTAGCCTTGCCATTTCCTAGATAGCCATGGTGATTTTGGGTTTACTTTCATTTCTTTGTTTTTTTTTTGTTCTAATTTTTCCTTAGCTTGGGTTAAGTTATTACTCCTGGAATCCCTGGTTGAAAAAACGCTATGGAATCCTCGTAACAACTTGGGTTGAGTTACTAGTCCTGGAAGCCCTAATTGGACAAATGCTCCGGAAGCCCTTGGCGAGTTGATTTACTAGTCCTGGAAGCCTTCGTTGGACAAACGCTTTAGAAGCCTTGTATAAGTTCTGGGTTGAGTTACTAGTTCTGGAAGCCTTGGTTGGACAAACAGTCTGGAAGCCCTGGAAGGCTTGGATGGAGACCAATATGATGATGGCTTTTGGTGATGTCCAACTGTGAGGTGGAATCATTTTTTGATGGGTTGAGGTGGGTGGCCTTTGGAAGCCCTGAATGAGTTTTGATTGATGTGTTTTATGGGATCCCATATTCATGCTTGGAATATGGCAAATGGGTGATTGGCTGTAGAGAGACTTGGCTTAGCCAATCTATGGTCAGTTGGAACATGGTAGTCCTATCTCTGGTTGGTTCATTGCATTTATTAATGAAAAAAATTCATTCCCCTGATTTTCATGTGCACATGTATTGATGTATATATGGATTTTGATAGCTGATATGTTTATTGTACTTCTATTCCTATTATGTTTTTTATTATGCACATTTACCCTAGAAGTTGTTACATCCTTTCAAGAATATCTACCTAGTACAATTATTTTATGGATCTAGCGGTCATCGATATCTAGGGACCACGAACCACATAGAAAAAAATTGATATCCATTACAAGAGGATGTTGGGTAGGGGGATTATGCCTTCGTCTAAGTGGACAAGGACTTAGTGTTAGGTTGCACCTAGCATTTTATGTATCTTGTGTAGACTCACTACCCAGCCCTTGGGTTTATCCCATGTCAAAGTAGTTTATATGGAGTCCTAGCCTGAACTTTTCCCATAACATTCTTAAGAAATATAGAGGTACCTCCATATTATTATAAGGAGGTTTATCAAATACCATGAATTTCCTATCCATCCAATTGTATTGAAATGGTTGGTATGTGCACCAGTCCATACAAATGTGTCTTTTGTTTACTCATAAACATTTGTCATTCCTTGGGTAAGTGAAAACCAACAAAAACTCTTGTTAAGCAATGTTAATGTCTCTAATTTTTTTTTATTAAGACCAGTTCTATAGCGCTCATACATCCTAGGTTTGTAATCAAAAATATTGGTTAACTAGCACTATCCATTGGAAATGGATGATACAATTGAATTTAATGAACTTGCAAGAGACAATTTTGAGGGACCTCTTGTGTTTTACAGATCCTGTATTAGTACCCTCAAAGTAGAAAAGGATAAATCCATTTCATGAATGGGAATTATTTTTTATTGGTTGGGTTTTGGTTATTCTAAGTTGTGGTTTCACCATCGTGTGAAAATTCCTACGCTGAAGGAACCCCTACTGCAGCAAATCTGAATCTACTTCACCTACTTTATTTTTAAATTACATTCATCAAGTTATTATTTTGAATACTGAAGCAAATTATTTCTGCAACCTACACTAATTAAATATTTGATCTCATGAAATAGAAAATAGAGCAAAGAACAAGATACATAAGACACACTTATTTTTGGACACAATAGTCCCCATAAAAACCCAATGCGGGAAAATTGGTGCCACGGTTCTGAGGGTTTATTATTATGCAAGAGAAATATATGAATACAAATCTAAGATGCTCATATAGAAATCCTTTATAGAGATAATACTGGTAGAAAATATGATTGAGTTTTACCTCACTTCACCCTACATAATTTCTGCTGATCCGGCACAAGACTGGCTAACCTCGACTACTTCTGCGCTAGCACTGCATCAGCTCCTTTGCGCTCTATGTCAGCTATCCCATCTATTCTGGCAATTCCTAGTAGTTCCGATTGTTTCCTACAGTTCTGGCTTCTACGTGACAGACAACTTTTCCCTCTGCATAGTCCTTTTTGGCTCCGCATCAAGACTCCGTGGACCTAGACTGGCCCAACGTCAACACTCCCGACTACTATGCTGCCTCTCTGTAATTTCTCTCCACCTCTCTGTCAATATTCTCTGAAAATTCCTTCTCCTAGATTATCACTGCCCCTCTACTGCAGAATGATCACCTAGTTTGAATTTCTCAGCTTCCTAGCCCCAGAAATCAAACTCTAGATCAATTCGTTCTCTATGTGTGTGTTTCCAAATGAAACCCAAGCCTCCGTCTTACACTTTTCCTGTTGAGACATCAACGACAAAGATTAAGTCTCTAGTCAATTGATAAGATTAAAACATCACTTGATCTTCCTTCTAGATCATTCTCACCCATATTTTGATTAATACCCATTAATATTTATTTTAATAAAATATAATCTGAGTGGAATTTCACCAAACGGTTTTTAGGTTCTTTGGAACTCATGTGCCTTAGCCTCTCCACCAATTTTCAAGCCTATAGCACTTTCAATGCTACCAAAAACTAGCACTCCCTCAACGAGGAAAGTTCTCTAGAAACAATATCCACGTGCATGATGCTCTATTTTTGAAGCACCTCCTTTTTCACTATTGCTGCCACCAACATTGTGCTAATGTTACTACTGTATTGTTGTCCATGACACTGCCACTGCCACTTTTGCATATGTACTACAAATTCCTCTCAAATGTTGCATCTATTATGCTGCTAGCACTGCCATTACTAACACTACATCCATACTACAACTCAGTTGCTAAGAGAAGCAACTAAAAAAAATCCAAAATTAGTTGAACTTAAATGTGTTCAACATAATACCATGGATGTTGGAATCTGACTTCTCTAGTATTTGACCCTCTGAATCTTCTGCGCTACTGCTGACTTTTGCACTGTTCCAACTGCACTACTGCCAAACTTGCTCTATGCTGATTAGCTCTTGGTCTCAGGCTACTACATCTATCCTCTAAACAATCCACTACATCATCTGACACTAACTCCATCTCGCTTCTGCTGAATTTTGGGCTCCTGCAGTAAAGAATTGATCCAAGAGGTGGACTCCTCAAGGATCCTGCCCACATGTAGTCCTCCCGACTAATGCTCAATATCACCCCATCTCCCTCCTGGAGATGCAAGGGCACTCATGGAAAACTCATCTTCATCAATCTTTATTGAAGCAGCCTTAGGATCATGTTTCTCATCCTTATTCTTTTTATTCAAAGGACATTGGGATGCATAATGGCTCATCTCACCACAATTGAAACATTTCACCTTTGAAATGTCCTTCTTTCACTTCGTCTTATGTTGTCCCTTCGATGCTAGAGCTATGTTTTCCTCCTCCTCCTTTGTCTTTATCACTTTCTTACTTTATTGTATACCCTATATAATTCTCCCCCACAATATCACTTTCTTACTTTATTGTATATACCCTATATAATTCTTTGGCATAAATTATACTAGCCACCTAAGTCCCTGGTGCTTAAAGAAGTTGTTGTGTTGAAATATTTGCTTTCATTTTGACATATTGAGTTGTTGTGTGGTATAATGATTTACCTCTAAAGTAAGATACATGAATTCCTCACGGGAGATGGGAAGACTTCCTTTGAAACAATTGAATTGCTTTGTGTGGAGGAAGGGGACTTAGAAATAACAATTTCTTGCCATCTGTGTTGGAATTTGGCAAAACTCCACATGAAAATTATATTAAAAATAATAGAGTTAGTTGTGGAGGTGGTGGTGAGGGACGCAATGGTCCTCAGCACCATTAGAAGTTCCCTTAAGTCTGTTAAAGACCGTGTAAACCTTATGGATATGAAAGGTGTTTATATCATCCCTTGTTCTTGTGGAACCTCATACATCGGTGAAACTGGTTGTTCTATTAACGAGAGGATCAAGGAACATGTTGCTGATATCAAGCATCGGAGGACCAAATCTTCAGCTTTAGCCGAACATGCAGAGAAGACCAAGCATCATATATGCATTGAGGAGGCTAAGGTTATCGCTAAGTTTTCTCATTTCCACCATTAGAAGTTTAGGGAAGCCATAAAAATTGAGAGGTATTCTAGTAATATTAATAGGGACGATGGCTAGAAAATTAGGAGTTGTTGGATTCCTGCCCTCTCTTCTTAGTTTTCTCCTTCTTTGTCTAGGGTTTTTTTCTTTACTTTTTGTCGAATAATATTTAATTATCAATAATATTTATCATTTTCAGCATTATTTTATTTATACTGATGTTTTAGATATTATAATCTCTTTTTTATACAATAGAATGTATTTAGATTTATATATTTAATCTTTTTTTATTGGTTTAATAATAAATAATATAACTATCAACATTATTTTTATTTATACTAATGTTTTAGTAATATTAGAATTTCTTTTTATTAAATGTTAAACTTTAATTATGCATAGAATATATATAGATTTATATAGTTAATCTTTTTTTTTCTAAGTAAAGACTAATTCTATTAAGAGAAAATGAAAATAAAGTTACAAAGAGGCAGAGGCCTCAGACAAGAGCATAAGAATGCTTGCTTTCCGGAGAGACTGAGCCATCCCAAACTTGGGAAAAGACCATTACAATGATGCATAAACCAGCCATAGAAGCCTGACATAGAATGGTAAACCATGGAGCAGAAATAGGATAAACCCTTTGAGACATCAAAAAGACCAAGCCTATAGATAGCAAAACTGTACATGTCAGCGGGAAGACCATTAACTATAGAGCTAAAAAGACATAGAACCAAAATCTTCGATGTGATTTCTCCAAAAATTTCTCTATACAAACAAATAATTCCTATAATCTTACGTAATAAAAAAAAATAATTTCACCCCATATTTCTTTCATTCTACTCTCATTATATTTTGGCCACCATTTTTTTACCCACCCTTCATACATATATAGATATATATAAATATAAAAAGTGTCTGTACAAATCATTAAAAATCAATAAATTCTATAATTAAAAAATTAAATTAAAAATCATAAAAGTCAATAAATTCTTTAATTAAAAAATTAAATTAAAAATCATAAAACTCGATCAATTCTTTAATTAAAAAGCATATTATCGTTGTTTCACTTTTCCATTATCTTTTAAAAAATTACAAATAAATAAAAAAGAAATGGAAAAAATGATTCGTTTACCGAGTAAAGTTGCTTTAAAAGGTGAGATGAACGATGAAGTCACTCGTGCTGTGAAACGGCCTTTATCAAAAACCAATGTCAAAAGTGTGCCTCGCATGCCGACAAAACTCCGTCGTCAGGCGATCTAAATTTAATCCTCGTTCTTGAATGTGTTAACAAATCTAATAAATAGGTTTCCTCGGTCGTGGACTATATTGGACAAAACTCCGTCGTCAGGCGCTCTAAATCCAATCCTCGTTCTTGAATGTGTTAACAAATCCGATTTCAAAATATTCGAAAGCGTGATTCGCATCCCCTAAAAACTCCGTCGTCAGGCGCTCTAAATTCAATCCATCTCATCAAACTTGCTGTTCAGGTCTGCATGGACTTTAACAAATAGGTTTCCTCGTTCTGGAATGTGTTTATAACTTTATATAATAGAATGTGTTTATAACTCTAACAAATACGAATGTGCGCCTTATTTGAATGCACGGACCAACTCTTCCATCGTCAGCGCTCTAAATTCATCTGTGGCGCAGAAGTGGGTAGTTCGTCGTCAACGGTGGCGCAGAATTGGGTACTTTGTCGTCAACGTTGGCGCAGAAGGATTGGTGGATTGTTATCTAATATTGCCAGAAAAGTAATATTGTTGTACTCTATAAATTCCCGTAGCACACATATTGGACCAAGATGTCTTCTACAATGGATGCGCAGACCCAACAGCTGAGTAGTGCCATTCAGAAGCTCATATCCAATGGAACAAACAACCTGGAGGTGCAGGAAAGATATATCCTGCCTCCCCATGAACGCCTACAGGTGTCTCAGATCTCTTACTCTGAGAGCATCCCTGTGATAGACCTAAAAGACCTCGATGGCCCTAACAGAGCAACAGTAGTCCATCAAATCCGACTTGCATGCGAAGAGGATGGTTTCTTCCAGGTTTCTACCTCCCCTCAAATACTTAAACTTTTGGTTGAATGTGCAGACTATTGAGTCTATACATCTCTATTGGTATGCTGGTATTAATATAATATAGTTTCTGTGTCAAGTTTCATATCCGATTGACTAATTTTTTATTGATATCAGATAGTGAACCATGGCGTGCCAAAGAATGTCATGGAAAGCATGATGGGGATAGCCAAAGAGTTCTTCGAAATGCCCGTCGAAGACCGAGCATGTCTCTACTCAGAAGACATAAAGCAGCTAGCCCGGCTTTCTACCAGCTTCAATCTTAACAAAGACAAGGTTCTCAACTGGTTGGACTATCTCACTCACCCTTGTCATCCTCTAGAAGAAGTCATCGGCTCTTGGCCTGAAAAACCAGCAGCCTACAGGTAATCAGCAAACCTTTATCTGTTATAAAATATCTAAGACAGAACACTAGAAAAGATTCATCTTAACCCACCATGGAAAAGTTTAGCTGTTTTGACCTGAGTTTTGTTACAGAGAAATTGCGGGCAAGTACTCTGGTGAGCTGAGAGCACTGATATTAAGGTTGCTGGCTGCAATTTCAGAAGCTCTGGGGCTAGATTCCAATTACTTGAATAAAATTCTTGGAAAACATAGCCATATGATGAGTATAAATTATTATCCTCCATGCCCAAACCCAGATCTTACTATTGGTGCAGCAAGCCATTCAGATGCAAGTGCCATCACTGTGTTAATGCAAAGCGATAATGTCAGTGGCCTGCAAGTATTCAGAAATGGAAAGTGGGCTTCTGTAGAACCCATAGCTGACGCGTTTGTGGTCAATTTGGGAGATCAGCTGCAGGTGAGAAAGAATGCGCAGATCTATAAAGTTAAGTTATTTTCTCTCATTGTGCAAGAATTTGATACTAATCATTCAATTTGTGTTGTGTGTGATTTGAATTGTATTAGGTTGTGAGCAATGGGAAATTTAAGAGCGTGGATCATCGAGTAATAACGAATAAGCAGAGTGCACGCATATCAATTCCCACTTTTTATTCTCCTGGACACGATGCTTTTATTGCCCCTGCAACTAGCATGGTGGATGAACATCAGCCGGCTGTGTATAGAGGATACAAGTTTGAAGAGTTTGAAGGAGCTTTCTGGAACCAGGAATTAAAGGGAAAGAGTATACTGGATCGTTTCAAGATCTAATGAAAGATCTATTGAACACTCATTTATGTAGGTCTTTCATGTAGGCATCAAGAATTTGAATTCAATGAACCGAATAAATAATATATGTAATGCATGCATTGAATTAATAATTTAGGATTTATTAAGAAATGTATAAGTAATTGAGTTTTCAAAATACTTTTTTAATAATAATAAAGTTTTAAATAAAAGGTTTAAGTTTTAAATTATTTTATTTTTCTTATTTTTTTAAAATGCATTTTTATTTTATATTAAAAATAATTTATTTATTTTTTAATTTATATGGGTCTTGGATAGATGGTGATCAAATGTAATATATTTACCCAAACTCATGTAATTACAGAATATTATTATTTAACTGGTTGAAGTTTTGAATCAAGTAGTTATGGAATGACTTGTAACTACTATTGTGGGTTCCAAGAAATGATTGGAGTAGTGTGAGCAAGTTAAATGGTTTTCTTTCCTTCTAGTGGATGGGGGAAAAATAATTTAAGAAACATATAGTCACAACTCATGAAGTTTGGTACTTGGACTCATTTTATAAGCTCAACAAAAAGGCCCTAGTTGTAGCCGCCATTAATATTCCCCCTTTTTCATTGGTAGCCACGGCATGATGCTCTATACTCTTGTAGTTATTGCAGCAGCCATTAATATTCAACCTTTTTCCTCGGTAGCCACGCCATTATGCTCTATATTCTTGTAGATTTCATAACTAAATACCTTCACAAAGAAAAGATGAGGGAAAGACAATCACTCTAAGCGTAGAGATCAGGGAAAGACAATCACTCTAAGCTTAGTAGCTTGGCGATAGATACTCTTTGTTGGCCTCAATCACCTCTTCATAGTGGGTAGTAGCTTGGAGATAGATACTCTTCATTAGCCTCAATCACCTATTCATAGCGGGTAAAGAAAGAGTTGTAAATCGCCAGCAACCTTCCAAACCATGGACTATTGAAAGCCATTGTGTTTCTCTTGTCCGCAACAGATTATCCAAATATATTATACTAATAGATAAGTAAATCCATTCTTTATGGAGAAGAATAAATCGTTTCTTTAGATTTTTCGAAAATATCATGTTGTTGCGTTTTGCATGGAAAAACTAAGCAATTATCATAGATTTATGAATATATATATATAATAAAAAGAAAATATATTACTACATGTAGATAAAGATTGTTATTACCATATAGATTGTTGCAGCGTTAAAAGATAAGTAAGCTTTCTTGTCTTTATATGACATTGCATATGCCTTTTATGTAAGAAAAGATACAATGCATGCTCTTTTCTTGAAAATGGATTTCGTAGTCATTTTCGTGGAAGTGAATATAGATTAAAGAGGGTAATTTCTGAAATATTCTCATGGGCAAGAATACTTACAGCTTTTCCAGGGTATATCGGTGTTCAATGATGTGATTGATTATTGTGTCTCTTTAATGATGTTGATTCCTTATCTAATGTGATATTCATAACGTCAAGTATGTGATTAATTAATCTGATTAACAAAATCATGAAATGGATGCAAGGTTCATCAAACAATTTATTAAATATACTACAATAGTACTACAACAATGGTTGTTAATGGTTATGCAACTTACTGTCTTCTATTGAAAGTTACTTTATGTACTAATGAACACTCTGTCTAATGGTTAATGAGGAATTTGGAATAATGATTTGGATAATTACTTGTGGGTAATTTGTGTAAAAAAAAATCTAGCTCCCTGCATTTTTATGTGAGGTTACCGGGGTATGTTACAAGTGGTATCAGAGATAAAGGTTGCAACACTAACGCATTTGGGAATTTTTAAGTAGAAAGGAAATCGAGGTATGCTACTAGTGAGCATCAACTCAAGTATGAGTCTAACAACCTACATATTAATATATGCAGTACACTATTTTTGACATGATATGTGTGATTCATGTTTATAACTGCAAGGAGTAGTATGTTTGCTACAAAACTATGTTCATGACATTTGAATCTTGATGAGGATAAAAGATAATAAAACCTTTGTCAGAATTATGAACAATCCTAAACACTCACTAAAGAAAGTGACAATTAACTACCAACTTTTGCAAATATGGAAAAATTAATGATAGACTTAATGAACATGAAAGTTACATGCACTGCTTTTAATGAGTGAATGCATGAATGTAAATATGGGGGACATCCTTGAATAAGACAATAGAGTGTTTTAAAAGGACATTGGAAGAAACCCTTTAGATATTGAAAATAAACAATGAATCAAGTAGTGAGACTTGATTGTAATAACTAACTGTTGATTAAGTTTTCTCATGGTTGCATTAAGATGGTTCGTAGTTGTGATTGGTTAGTGTTTCACGACTAACTAATAAAACTTATATGAATGAATTGAATTGGATTTAATTACTTGAATTGTAGTTACTTCATTTATCAGTCTATTAATAACACTGTGGAAATTCAAAATGATTCAGAAAGTGAATACTTGTTAAATAATGCATATTTATGACTAACATTATTGATGGGATTAAGTAGTGGTAGCTTAGTGACCAAGTGAATACTTATAAATAATGCATATTTATGAATAAAGTTGCTGATGGGATTAAGTAGTGGCAGTTTAATGGCCACAAGAAAACCTGTGAAGGTAAAATCATATTACAACCATAAATGAGAAAGTATAATGTTATATGATATGCATAATTGTGTTACTTGGAAAATTAGAATGTATACAGCATGTATGTTAGTTATGTTTTCTATCAATCTAGATATTATGGAACCATGTTGAGGGTTAGGTGTCAATGCATGGTGTACATGCATGTTTATTTTGTTAATGATAATGTTCATATGCTTCATTATGTAAATTGTTATGGGAAAGAGTGCTAAAGACAGAAATTTAACATGCTAGATAGTTGTGAAAGCCCAGAAGGCCTTGGGTTGATGGTGGTTGCCTGTTCGGAGGGGTTAATGGCACTTTGATGCCCAAAATTCCTCTCGGTAGAGATAAATGATCTCAGTAAGGGAAAAAAGTTGGCGAAGATGTTGGAGAGCGTAAAAATCCTGTTAGGCCCCTATAATACTAGTGATTCCACCATTAGTATTGTCAATGTATCCCTTATTTTTATTATTGTGCCCTTATTGTCCCCATATTTTTATTAGTATGCCCCATAGAAACCCACTATTGTTATTTTTGTGCCTTTATGTTATTATTGTTATGTCAGCTTGATTATATTGTGACCCCTTAGACTCTTATATATTGAAGGGAGGTTTAGTCATTTGTATCATCCATGAATTTTTCATTTGTGTAATGTAAAGGAGGTTGCCCCCACGAAGAGGCTGATTTATAAGGTGTTGATCTATATTTTCTATCTTTTTGTGAGCTAGTTTCCCAACATTTGGTATGAGAGCTTTGGATTCTAGGGATTCACTGCTCCAAATAGGTCATCATGGAATTTTCATTATAACTTTGTTTCTACGATGTTTTAAAAGCTAAAAAAACCCCATTTGAGCCACAAGCACTCTAAACTTCAGGTGCGAATTTTAGAGCTTGTCTCACTATATTTACGGAGATATGATCTCAGGAAGTTAGGGTTTTTGCAGGCTCCCGAATTACATTCCAAACAAATGACCTAGGGAAACTTGTCATAACTTTTGTTTTGAGCATCAGATTGAAATTTCGTAAGAATTTTCATAAATAGGATGGCCTGTAGTTTTCTGTGTATCAGTTTCAATTACTAAGATCGAAACAGTGACATGTTGTACATCGTACAAGTTCGCTCTACTGAACTAGTCTATAATCAGGTCACCGTGGGAGATTTGGCATAACTATTCCTTGGAGAATCTAACCTTGATCAGACTTGCGAGGTTAGAAATAGGACTCAAAGGGACACCACAGGACAAGATTTCAAATATTCGAGATCCGTAGTTGCAGATATACAACAGATTCAATATCAAGCTCTTACAAAGTGAAAAAAGGGTGTGTAGTTTTTTTTTAAATTTTGCATAACATTGGTTTGAAAAATTGGTTTCAAGGAATTCAAGCTGTAGGCGGACATGTAGAGAATCCTTAACTGCTCTCCTTCCCTGAGTGAAAACCTTCCACCTCTCTATATCAAACATTTGAAGTATACTCTGCTACCTTGCCCTTGGAAAATCTCCTTTACTGAGTTCATCTAGCCCTACTTCCTTATCTCTTGATTCCATAGCCCAATGGTCTGAACAACATCGATTTACCTATTTGTTTAAAGAGATCCCACCACCTAATCTAAAACAAACCAAAACCCCTGAAGCAATCCATAACTATCCTAATATCCCAACCAACAAAGCTAAATCATATAGAGAGAGCCCTCTCTGAGCCTAGTTTGGCTAGAACCTATGCTCCAAAGTCAGTTAGTAGTTACCTCGACAATTTTCTTTGTTCCAATAAATTCTAGAGAAAATACTGAGAGATAACATAGTGGTGACCATACCGGGGACTTCGATCCTCAAGTCCTAACAAAGCTTTAAGAAATTTTACATCTATATTTTGAGCTGCTTAAAGTGATTTATTAGAAGTTATTTTGCAAGATCTCACAAAAGCAATTAAAATTTTTGAAATTATGGCTTCTAGGAAGACTCATTTTACTAGGGCTAATGCAGACCCAAACCGTGCCCTAGCAGTTGGTAATCCTAACCTAATTTCAAGGAAATCCAACAAAGAAGAAACTTGGGTTGTTTACATACCATTAGTTAAAGCTAATTCATGTCCTGATGAGTGGTTATTTTTGGAAGAACTTCCCTTTGATGTGCCATTTGACTTATCATTATTTAGAACAAAATCTAAAACTGCAATAGATGAAACTATTCTAGACCCTGATTTTGTTGTTGATCTTGAAGTTCAACAGGCAAATCAATCAATAGATGAATACATTTTGAGAACTCCTCAATCACCCATTAATACTGTTGCCACCCCTGATCTTTCTGAACAATTGTCTTTTAGTTTGAGTTCACCATTTTTTCCTTCAACTCCCAGAATAATACCTTCAAAAGTACATTCATCCCCACCATTTATACCTACACTTCCACACCAACCTATAAGTACCAATTCATCATCATCTAGTTCACATGCATTAGTTTCAAGCCATTATTCAACCACCTCAACTTTACTCCCCAGTCAAACCACAATCACAACAATGGGAAACCGATATGCTCCTCCTGTCCTAAATACCCAACTTCATTCCATGCCTGTAGATTATCAGATATATTTTCTTGTTTGATGCTACTGGTCATTACACTGCCCATCAGCATGTAAACAAGATGTCAGAATTTTTTGAATTACATGAAATAGATGAGGCAGACGTCCAAATGAGACTCTTTGCCCAAACCTTAACTGGTGATGTAAAGAAATGGTTCAAAGCCTTTCCTGCCAACCATATTGCGGTCCTAGCAAACTTTCGAAGGTTATTCATAGATAGGTGGGAAAGAAAAAAGAATCCCTTAGAGATACTTGCTGAATATGACAATATTAGGAGAAATCCCAAGGAGTCAATTCAGGACTATTGCACCAGGTTTAATAATATCTATAATGCAATTCCAGCTAACATTAAGCCCCCACTTGACTTAGCATTGATTAAGTTCCCTGATGGTTTTGATGCTGATATGTCATACCAGCTCAGGGAGAGAAATTCTGAAACCTTTGAGCAAATGCAGAGTAATGTTGTCAGTGTAGAAGCCAACTTGTTAGCTAGGAAATCACAAATGAGGAATGAAAAGAAAGTTTCATTTAAAGAAGAAGCTTCAACTTCAGATGGAAAAGTAGATGTTTTAGCTAAAAGTTTAGAAAGAATCATGGATAGATTAGATATCATGGATAGGAAAAATCAATGGGAAAATCAACAGCAAAAACCTCCAATAAGAAACTGATCTGATAATCACCCTATGAGTGACCTCAGTTGAAGATTTATTAAACAAAAGGTATTATAGACTCAGGTGCTGGTGTGTGTTCTGTGTTGTTGAAACAACGGATCGATTAGATTTCCAATACACAGACATTTTGAATGGAAAGACAACCGAGAAATACAGTAAGCAATACTAGACAAAAACAATTTTTAATAAGGAGTTCACCCTATTCTCCAGGGCTACGTCTCTAGTATAGGTTCAGTGGTGGCCTTGTTTTATTCTGTCTTTCAGCAAAAGATTTACAATGCAAGGACTCAATATGAATTCTCCTGACAACAGATTTTTCTTGGCACGGTGGTTCTTGGATTCCCCAAGCCACTTAGAGTTCACAGACTCCCTTTCTTCTTGCCAGCTCTGTGACCTTTGGTCTACAGTGGAAAGAGCCAAGTATGATGCTCTATCTAGATAGATTCCTCTATGGGAAGGCTTGATTCTTCAAGCTCTTTGGTGCTCGATGCTGCCTATGGTCAGCTCGACCCTCTGTCTCCTCTGCTTGGCTTTAATGCTCTCTGTGCTTATTCCTCCTCTCAAGGTTCACTGTTCACTGTCTCTCTTGGTCGCTTGGAATCTTCGATCTGAATATCTCTTCTGATCTCTCGTTCACTGTCTCCGCTCATGGCTTTAGCCATTCAACCTCCGTGTTTGTTCGTTTCCTCTCCTTCCTGCATCGATTCGCCTGTCGCCTATGTGCTTAGAATTCCCTGTTTGGCGTCAGCATAATGCTCAGGAAGTAGCCACATGTCTCCATCGGAACTGCGCCAGCCCGCTTGTCGATTCGTTGCTTTCTCTTCCATGGAGGTCAACGGATTCCAAATCCTCTTAAATCGCGACTTAATACCCTGTCAATTCTACTCTGTCTATCGGGCGCAATCTCAGCTGTCCAATCTGGGCTCCTCCAGATCCAACGTCATTCGCACGTTGAGCACGGTTGACTTGCTCGACCGATAACGCACGATCGTGGCGGCTTTTCTCTCTCCTCCACTGCCACGTATCGATCACTGATTGTGATCGCTCCGCTTTCTCCAAACCACTTACCATTCAAGGGTGTCCTGATCAAACCACAGGTTTCCAGGTCGTGGGTCCCACCGTCGTATGTTGGCGCTTTTTACCTTTTTCCGCCCACGGTCCCCTGGATACCAACGTGACCAAGCACTTAAGCTTTACCTTTTCGGCCCTGTTTTCCCAGCAATGCGGCGCTTCAAAAACCACCTCCTTTTCCTCATCAGGGGCTCCCAAGGGCTATTTTGACCTCCTGCGCAGTCTCCATGGGCCTCGGTCAGCGCGCTTTGACCGAGGTCCTTGTCGTTCCACGCCGGCTGCCATGGCCACTAGTTCAGGGTGTTTTCGACTGCTGTTTGGAATCTTCAAGGATTTGTTCGACCTATTTTAGTCACTGTTCTTATGATAGTTGTTTATGGCTCTGATTCGGATCACAACCTCCCAACTGAAAAGCTTTTGGACCACCAAAAGTTGGTTTTCTTCAAGCATCGACTAAGTGAGGAAACTTTTGTCTCACTTGTCCAATCTCAATCCACTTCGCACTGCTCGGCTTCGAACCTTTAAGCCCAATTCTGAGGTATTCCACCTGTCCACTGCACGTCGTCCTTACCTTCCTGTCCAGCACTGTATCTTCCTGCAACTCATTAAGATATTCCGGTAGTAGGTCATCAACAGAAGGCAATTGACTCTGCTCTTCAAGGTCCTCAATCATTGAAGGTTCAAACAATCTCAAGCAATCTGCGTTCACGACTGAGTAGATGTGCATGTAAGCTGGCAGATCAAGGCGAAAAGCATTTTCACCAATCCTCTCAAGTATCTTGAAGGGTCCATACCTGATAGGTTTTAGCTTTTTCCCTTCACCTTGCATCCCGTCCTTGCTAATATACAGCCAGACTTGGTCTCCAACTTGAAAACTATGCTCCATCCTATGCTTATCATCCCTATCCTTGTACTTGGCCTGGCTCCTTTCTAGTTGTTCCTGTACTACCTAGTGGATCTCCTAGATCTATTCAATGAACCTAGTTGCCTTGTCCACAACACTGTGTCCATCAACCATGGTATCTTTACCAAAGACAAAATCCAAAGGAGACCTTGGTATGAAACCAAAGCAGGTCTCAAAAGTAGATCTCTGTGTAGAAGAGTGTTTGGCTCTATTCTAAGCATGCTGCACATAACACAAATGCTCATCCCAAAGCTTAGGATGTTTGCTGCAATATCCTCTCAGTAACTAAATCACTGTCTTGTTAACTACTTCTATCTGGCCATCCATTTGTGGATGAAAAGCTGTGCTTTTCTTTAATTTGGTGTCCATTAGTTCCCACAGACTTGACCAAAACTTCCCCACAAATTGGGTGTCTCGATCAGATATAATGGAAGTGGGTAATCCAAAATGAACCCATACATGTTCAAAGAACAATTTTGCAGTTTGTTCAGCTGCAATATGTTTACTACATGGTATCATAATACACATTTTGCTAAACCTATCCACAACAACATCTAGATAGTCATGACCTTTCCTAGATTTAGGCAGTCCCCCAACAAAATCCATGGAAATGCTTTCCCAAGGGTGAGAAGGAAGTGGCAAAGGAGTGTACAAGCCTAGTTTCGTATTATTGGGCTTGCTTTTAGCACACATAGCACACCCCTTTACATATCTAGAAACTGTATCATTCATTTTCGGCCAATAGCAGAACCTTTTCACCTGTGCAACTATTTTACTTATTCCAAAATGACCTGATATCAGTGAAGTGTGTGCTTCCCTAATTATCTTTACTCTCTCAGTTTGTGGAATGCAGAGTTTCCCACAATGATATAAGAGTCGGTCCTTCACATGATAGTCCAATTCTTCTACTCTTTTGCATTGACTCAAAATTGCATATACATTTTTAAAGTCCATGTCCTGAGCATACTGTTCTATGTAGCTTTCATGCAGCACAAAATTATGCTTGAGTATGGTAGATGCATTTATAATGGGTCTAGATAACATATCTACAACCTTTTTATGTATGCCCTTTCTATATCTGATGACTAAATGGAACTGTTGTAGAAAACCCATCCATCTATAATGTCTTGATTTTTGCAGCTTAGTTTGGGAGTGTAGATATTGAAGTGGTTGATGATCAATGTGTATTACTGTCTCTTCGCCCATTAAGTAATGTTTCCACTTTTTCACACTCTGAACTAACGCATACAATTCTTTATTATAGGTAGGATAGTTAACCACTGCAGGATTAAAAGTCTCAGAATGATAACATATGGGTTTACCGTGCTGTGTCAATACTGCTCCCATGGCATAGTCACTAGCATCAGTTTGGATCTCGAATGGCCTTTGTAGATCTGGCAGTGCTAGTACAGGTGCTGTACTAATTTTTACTTTCAAGGTGTTGAAGGCTTTCTGCTATTTTCCTCCCCACTGAAAAACCTTGTTCAATCCTGTCAAACCATGTAAGGGAGCTGCAATTGAGGAAAAATTTGAAATGAATTTCCTCCAATATTGTGCTGCTCCTAAGAAGCTTCTCACTTCTGTAGCAGACTTGGGTTTAGGCCAGTTTATAATGACTGCTACTTTAGAGGGATCTATTTTCAATTCACCTCCCCCTACTATATGACCCAAATAACTTAGAGAGGTTTTGCCAAATTCACATTTAGAGAGTTCAACATAAAGTCTTTCTCATTTCAAAACATCTAATGTCTTCTTAACATGCTTTAAATGTTCTTTCCACATTTTACTGAAAATCAGAATGTCATCCAGATACACAATAACAAAATCATCAAGAAAAGGTCTGAGTACATCATTCATTAATCTCATGAAAGTAGCAGGGGCATTGGTCAAGCCAAGGCCATAACCAGGCCATTCAGTAACAATCCCTTTCTTTGTTTTTGAAAGTAGTCTTCCATGCCATCTTGCTCGCAACCTGACCTGATGGTTATCCACATGCAAATCCACTCTTGGTGAAAATAAACAGCTCCCTTCAATTGATCTAAAAGATCAATCTATGAAGAGAAGGGGAATAACGGGTTTTTTGTTTATCTATTCATGCTCGGTAATCCAATGCACATTCTCCACGATCCATCTTTTCCTTTCTCACCAAAACATTGGTGACCCACAATGGGTGATGTGCTAGGCCTATGAAACCCTTTCTCCAGCATACTCCTGCACCTGCTTCTTGATTTCAAACATTCTCTAAAGCAGATAACCTGTACATCCCAATGTTAGGCAAAGGAACATCTTGCTGCAAAATAATATCATGTACTATTCCCTTTTTGGGTGGCAGAACTTGGGGCTCTTGAAACAAGGCATCATACTCTGAAACAATCTTTTCTATATCATCTTGTTGATCAGAATTACAACCCTCAAATACATTGGTCTTATAAGTTTTCCTTTCCTTTATAACCATTAGTAAGCACTGTTTGCATGAATTTATCATTCTTTTCATCTGTCCAAAGTTTATGAGAGTATAATTATTCTTGAGCTTATGATCTCTTACAAAATATTCGATTCCATGTTTAACAAGTAGATACTTGTTCTCAGCTCTATAGAAAATAGCTTTTATATCATACAAGTAAGGACTTCCTAAAATAATTCCACATATATCCAAAGGAATTACATGTGACTCAACCTCATTTACAAATGCTGACCCAAAAGAAAACTTGAGTTTGCACTGTCTAGTCATTTGTAGTTGTGCT
>APFE031353699.1:0-26513 GCA_000404065.3 Pinus taeda
CCCACATTGACTAGAAGTGGGGAGGATCATGGGTATATAAGGATGGACAAATATCTCCATTGGTACGAGGCCTTTTGGAGTAAGTCCAAAAGCAAATCCATGAGGGCTTAGGCCCAAAGTGGACAATATCATACCATTGTGGAGATATGTGGTGTCCAGAATCCTTACAAATCCTCCATCTCCTAGCTAGTCATCTACCATTCAAGATGATACATATGTGAACCTTATTTGTCAGGTTGATGCACCAAGTAATTTCACCGCATCATTTAGTCAGTATTCCTCCTGTCTACCCTGGTGAGCTCCAGTATTGCAACAGTAATGTTGCAACTCCTAGGGCTCCCTTCTTTACTTTTATCAAGCCATTAGTTCATAACAAACTTGGAAGTGACGGTGATGTATGCACAAGTACTAGCTCTTACTGCAGGCTGTCACTTGATGAGCTGGCACAAGTTCGCTAGGAGCTTAAGCTAACTTCTATGAGTTCTCAAAAGAAGCTTTAGCTGTGATGGAAGAAATCTAACTCAAAGGAGGCTATTCTACTTGCAGAAAGAAGATGAAAACTAACAGGAAATGCAAACCCTAGAAAACCCTAGTTTTACTGACTAACCCTACTTTTGCTAGAAAAAGAGTTGAAACTACTAAAATGGATGCCATGGACTGCTGTCAAGGTAAAATGCATGTACTTAAGCTACTTCTGAAGGAAAATGTGGAAGAACCATCTTTTTGTACTTTTGAGCAATTTTATGCAGAATTATTATGCTTGCGTTTTTAACTATTTGATTGTGCAGAGGTTTGGTGGCGAAGGGAGATGGAGTTGGCTATTGCAGATGATGAGGAAGGTGTGAAGAGGACCTAGGAGTCCCTAGCATCCTTTTGGAAATGTCCATTGCAATCAGACTTCGAAAAATCGCTTGCATGAACTTCTATAGGAAGTCTGCAAGGGATCTACAGGAAGTTCTACATGAGCAGGCCGAAAGTGATTTTTGAAGGTTTGGAGGAGGAAAAATGGTGGGAAAAAGAAAATGAAGGTTGGATGAGGGTGTTAGAGGGTCTAGGACTTTGTCAATGAAGATCAAATGTGAAGGAGATGGTTTGATTTTTTCAAAAGATAAGAAAGCTATTTTGCATAAAAACGTAGAAATTAGGGTTGTTTGGGAAAGGGTGGCGAATGAGTGGAGAAAACCTTCAGAGATGGACTGGAGTAGGTTGGGTGATGAAAGGATGATAAGCTGGGATGGTATTTAAGTGAGCTGCACACCTTTTTCTGAAAACTGATTCAAGGAGAATTAAAAAAAAAGAGTTTTACCTATTTAAACCTAATTCTGCCCTAAAAAACAGAAAAGTGTTGAATAGAACTTTATGGACATGAACTGATATAAGAAATCCATGGAGATTGAACGATAATAGATCTAATCATGTAAATACAACTACCATTAATTTCTCCAACTCAAATCTCTCACTAGCAATTGCATTGGAAAGCAAAAACAGTGTTTTGGTGGCAGCAAGAGTGCCTTGGTCTCAATTCATGGTCCCACAGAGGGAGAAAGGAGATCAAGGCCTGCGTGGTGGCCTTTTTAGGAATCTTCTTCTATTACTGCAACAGACTATCTAATCAATCTTGAAACTAGAACAACTATTCTAATCATCAAAAACAACCTAAGTAACAAAGCAATATTTAATCTAAACAACAGAAACTATTTCATGAATGCAAGAAAAACACATATAAATACAAGGAGGAGGTACTGGGAACTTGGGTTGGGCCCAACCCCAAGAGATACAACCCCCTTAGAAAGGTCAGTGCTGGTTCAAAGCTGGATTCATCTTCATTGGTCAAAAAATAATAGTCATATCACAAAACTGTCTACAGAAAGAGCTCGAAAATGAGCTGAATACCACTATTGCACTAAAGTGCAAAAATAGATTGTTCAATAGCTAACCTACTAAGGCTTGAGGCCTTCTTATTTATACAATTTGAGGACTCCCAATAGTCCTCCTAAACTTTAGTAACTCGACTGCCAAAAATTGCAAATAACAACGACTTCACTAGACCTGCTCGGCTACCCTTATGATCATCGATGTGGTGGCCTTTGACCTCCGAGCTGCTACTGGAGAACTCGAGGAAGGGGTCATTAATGTAGGAGACACCCTTTCTAGAAGTCCTTAGCTTGGTTTCTTCAAGTTTTGGTTGTCAATCAGCTCATAAATGCCTGGTCTTGGTCCAAAAATGTCAAAAAATCTGCAATAAACACTCATTAAACTTTGTGGTAAAGTGACTATCCCCATTCACTCAATTAACATTAATATATTAAAAACATGCACAAAAATATGGAGAATGGTGGATTAAATGGAAACAATAAGAAAAATGAGCCCATATAGTTACCCATTTCTAGGGCTCATCATCACTCCCTTGCTAAATGGGTTACTCATCCTCTGAGCAACTAATCCAGTTCTTCATCCTTGATGGCTTTAACAGTTTCCTTGACATCACATGCTTCTGAGGTGATGTCCTCTTCCCTGTCATGAAAGCCTTCCTTTTTGTCTACTTCCTCCCATTGCCCGTTTTCTTCTTCTTCCTTAACCACTTCTAGTATTCCTAAGAGTAGTGGAGGACTGAACTTAAGGCCAATCCAGTTGGTTTTCAAGTTCTGCATTGATTGTTTGTACAAAGGCCCTCTCACCAAAGCCTCCCTCATTCTGGTTGGGGAGTGATACCCCCTGATATTTAAGCTATAGGATAATGTATTCCATCTCCTCATACAAGCATGAAGGCAATCATCACCAAATAATATTTCCATATCTTCAAAATGGGCGAGAGCTTGCACTTTCCTTTCGACATAATCCGGGAGAACTTGAGGGTTGTTGGCAAGGTGTTGATGAGTATATATGAGGGCTGAGGGGTCTTCCGGTTCTACCCTAATTAGTAGGGGCTCATTCAATTCTTTGGCCATGATCTGTTGAACTTCCACTGCTCTTTTTTCCTCATGGTTCATCCCGGAAGCCATAGCCATGAGTTGTACATCTCCCAATGCCACATTGGGGTCCCAAAAGTTCATATCATGGAGTGCCATATTATGTAAGTAGAACTCTGCTAATTTGGCCTTGTCCTTACCCGAACTAGTAGCACACAGATGCATAAACTGCCCATAATTTTGGAAAGAGATTGTGCCCCTTTAGGCCAATGTTTTGATTTGGAATTGGAGCCATTGGTCTTTAAGATACAATGCATAAGATCTGGTTGGTTGTCTACATTGCAAGGCTTCCATTGCCGAGCTGGCCATGCAAGCCACCTGGGCTTCTCTCTCCTGTAACTATTGTTTCAGCATCAGCATTTCAGTTGTTTCCTAAGACTCCCTCTCTTGCTGCTACTTTATCATCATTTCCACATCAACCTGTGACTCTCTCTCTTGCTAATTTGTTTCTGTTGTTTCCTTGTCTGCTAGGGGACCTTCCTGTAGTTGCTACGCTTCAGAAATATGTGTTATGTCTACCCTTTGAGTTTCCTGTTGCTGTAACTACTTTTTCAGCAGTGCATTTTCCTCCTGTAGCTGAGCTCTTTTATTGCTCTCGGTGTGTCTCACCATTGCCAACTCTCTTCTTAATTCTTTCAACTGTTCTTCCATGTGGCCTATGTCTACAACACCCTTGGATTTAGAAATTTTCATCCAAATGTGGGTTCTAACCCTTTCCTATTCCAATGCAAAGAAAAGTGGTACAACAAATCTCTATGGGATGATCTTCCCACCTTCTAACAAATTGTAATATGAACCTAAATTAGGCTAAGAGCTGGGTTCAGGTATCTCCTTGGCCTTGCCTTCCTCCTATAACTGTGTTGCTGCCCCCTCTTCTAATTTTTTAGTCTCCTTTAGCTTGGACAGTGTTTCCTGTAGAGAGGTCTTAGCTTCCTATAGAACTGTTTTGGTGTCCATCAATCTGATTCTCTCCTTCCAGGTAGAAGTTTTGGGACTTCCTCTCTCATAAGTGACATATATTTTGGAGGGGGATTCCTCCTTTCTCTCAGTAGGTGCATCCTTGATTATTATGGGTTCCTTTGGTGGAGGCTGGGGCTTACCCACCTTTATCTTGGTGCTCCTTCTGGCTTTAAAATACATTGATGTTTCTCTTTTTATTTTTCCTTTTTGTTTTGCTAGAGTGCTTAATGCAGCCAGCACAATTGTTGCTTCTTTTGCCAATGTCTCAGGGGATGTTTCTTCCTGCTGCTGTTCCCCTTCATCTTCTGGTGTCTTCTCCATGTCTGTTGTTTCTGCTTGTGTTTTTACTATTTCTGGCAATGGCTTTTCTGTTTCTTGCTGGGTTCCTGCCTTGCTTGTGGTAGTCCTCTTTTGGCCTTTCCTAGGCTTTTTCTTCTTACTTTCTATTCTTTTCCTCTTCTCTATCTTTGGGATGGTCTCCTTTTCTGCTTTAGGTATTATAGTGGGCTTTTCAAGTTTCTCTTCTACTTATTGTTCCTCCTTTGTTTGGATATGTGGTGTCTCCTCATGCACTTCTTCCTCAATTTCCTCCTCCTTACTTCCAGAGGGGCTGATATCCTCAGTCAAAGTTTTGATGTCATCATCTCTAGATATATTTCTGAAATTTTCCCAAGCAATGGGAATGGTATATGTATGTATGGCATCTTCTACCAACAATTTGATGAGCCCATGGTGGGCCAACTGGTCTGGGACTCTGGCATTTAGCTTGGTACTACATTCTATTAAAGACTAGAGGAGGAAATATGGGAGACTCAATTTTCTAATTGGAGGCAGGTCCATCCTGTTAACACTCAGGTTGTTCCCTGCTTCCTAAAGGGAATACGGCCGAGGTAACCACTAACCAATCTTGTAGCTACAGGTCCTAGCCTACCGGTAGCCAGAGAGGGCTCTCTCTTTATAGTTTAGCTTTGTTTGATGAGTGTTTTTAGACTAGTTATGATGCACTGTTTGTTTGAATTTGGTGGGTTGGTGAATTCTTTTTAGAACTGAAGTATAGATTTACAGGACAGTTTGTTCCATTGGACAATGGAGTTGAGATTTTTGTGCTTTTGAAAGTGGATGTGTGGAGACAAAGTGTTGCTGCAGAGCAAGTTAGGCATGTGTGAAAACAATATATCAGATTTGTTGGTGAAAGTGGGAATTTAGTTAGTGAAAGGTAGTTAAGAATCTTTCACTATGCTAATGAAGAAACATGAAAGTAATGCTTAAGAGCAGTTAAGAATTCTTAAACAGTATTCACCATGTTAGGATAAGTTTAGACATGAGCAAATAAGAATTCATATCTATGGCTAATCCAGCAGAAAACATATTTAGAAATTGAGGTTGAGCATAGGGTGTTTGGAACAAATCCTAGGCTATTCTTTTTCTCTATTTACTAAGATTATGAAAACACAAAAGTTATGGAACAAACAGGAAACATATACAAAGTTAAGAGAAACTTATTGATTCAGCAAATGACACAGGAATTCTGCAATAACACAGAGCTTTACATATCCATCTTCAAACAGCGTTGGAACCAGCAATCTCCATCAACAATTTTATTATCAAAAAGTCTTCAGTACACCACAGAGCTCTTCAAGAAGAATTGTATTACAACCGAACCTCAATGCGTTATCTGAGGGGATATATATACAAAAAATAGGGTATAAAATCTCTTAGTGGAGAGTTATGGTGCAATAAATTGCACCACCAACTCTCTTACAAAAAGTTAATGACAACATAAATATAACATTAAATGCTGAGGTAGCCAACATTCCTTTGTCAGACAGATTTGACTTTTGGCTGTGGAAAGTAGGTGGTAGCAGTGCTTTAAATGCTGCGTTAATTTTAGCCTGCTATTTGGGTGGAATGCTGAGTCATCTGTATGCTGCTGGCTGTACCTATATGCTGACTTGCCTGCTGACCTGTATGCTGATCTTTCTCCAAAAAGGCAAAAAGCAAAGTGGAATTATCTAGGCAAAATTTCCAACATTGCTTGCCACCAATCAGCTGGGGGTAACTGATGTCTTCTCATTTTAACCACTGTCTCATCTGCCTCTGTGTGTCTATAAAAATTAGGAGGTACCTCAAACAGATGATTAATTTCATGCTCTCTAAAGAATAGATTCTCCATCTTGTCATAGAGGGTTTGCCCAGAGGGAAGCCCTGCTTCTTCTGTGGAGCTGCTGGATGCTCTGATATGGTTTTCAACATAATTGTTGATCCTTGTCATATACTGATTATATGAAAGCAGTTGTCTTGTACCAGTCACTAAGCTTGGCAGTCCTTTATCCTGTAAAATAGCCATTTTAGCTCTGAATTCATCTATTTCAACCTTCATTTCCTGACATTTCCTCTCCAGTGTCTGAGTGAAATTCCTCAATGTCAGTACCTTTTTGGCTGTGAGGATTGTATCTGTTCTGCTGGCTATTTGTAGAGTAGCCAATTCTTCCCTAGTGCGGTTATTGAGAAAGTGAATCATTTTGGTGGCCTACTTAGGCATTATTCCCAGGGTTGTCCTGGCCCTCTGAATCTCTACATGAGCTATTTCTATCATCTCCACCTGTTCAAAAATTTCTTGAATGGACCTCCATTGGTTCTGCATAGATTGGCCAATCTTGGCCCAAATAATCTTTTTTATTTCCGCTAGGGTCTTACCTAGCATCAACTCTTTCTCTAGAGTTTTTACTTTGGCCTCCAAGGCCTTTATTTCTCTTTGTTTTTCTGCCACAGTCATCTTTGATTTATCATAACTAGCCTCTAGCTTGGCCAGTTTTTCCTTGGCAATATTTATTTCTGTGACTTGATTTTCCAGTTCTTTAACAGCCTTCATTAATTCTTCCATGCCCAAGCTGGATTCTGCTGCTACTGTGGCTTCTACTGTTGCTCCAGTTGCTGATGTGGCTGTGGTAGGTGCTGGAGCGGTAGGAGGGGCTGCTGTTACTTGTGCTGGAGGGGCAGGTTGAAGGTTTGTTGAAGTTTAAGGGGGCTGGGAGGCAGACTCCCCTTGCTTGTCCTGTATAGCTTTTTCTAACTCTGCCTCCATTTGCAGTATCCTTTGGTTCATGACTAGGATCAACTCCATAGCATTGTCCACCTGTTTTTCTTGTGCAAGCTCTGCTGTGTCAGGATGGATGGTAGGAGGCAATTTTGCCTATTTCCTCAATGCAGCTATATCATCCTCCTTTTTCTTCATAAGGGCTCTAACACCCTTTGGATCTTTTGGGTCATGTCCCAAATCAATAATTATATCCTCCAAAGTCTTTATTCTGTTATCTTTGGCAGAGGAGGACAACCTTTCCAAATCAAGCTGTCTGTTTCTGTTCTTCAGGGATTCATTTAGCTGATGGGCCAACATTGCCCTGTCAACAAGTGTTGCATACAAAATCTCCCCAGTTTGTTTGCGCAACTCAATTTGATCCATGGGGTGTATGTCTTTAGCAAATACCTCTAGATTAGTCTTGTAATAATCTGCTATGGTCTTTGGGTGTGGAACCTTGGGCTCTAGATGAGTGAAGATCATCTTTTCTTCCTTGAGATCAAAGGAAGCCATTAATCTTTGCTTTTTGGCTGGGGTTGCGTTCAGGAATTGCTCATAGAGCTGCACTCTTAGCAACTCATTTTGTGCCTTGATCTCCTTGAAGCCCTCTTTAACTGTGGCTGGCTTTTTGCCCTGCTGTCTGGAGGAGGACACCTCCACGGTATGCTGTTGAGCCTGTTCTAGCTGAAATGAGCTAGTGGCAGTCTGTTGGCTCGTCTGTCTTTCCTTGCTTTGGCTTTCTGCCAGCTCTTCACTTATGTCTCCTTCAGCTTCAGGGTCTACCCTCGGCCTCTTGGCCTCTGGTTGCTATGATGACCCTGTGGGAGGTGTGATTTCTTCTCTAACTCTCTTCTTCCCTCTCTCATCATTAAGAGGGGTCTGCAAAACCGGGTTTTGAGTTTGTTCAGTCTGTAGGGGAGGGGTCTGTCCTGATTGCTAGTCCTTTGAAGTACTAGGCTGCCCTGTTTCTACCTCCTATTGTTCACCCATTTTCTCCTTTCCTTTTTTTGTGTTTGTTGCTGCTGGAGCCTGCTGGATGTCCTGTGTAGCTGGGGCAGTAGAGGTACCTTCTCTTGCTTGGACTGGCTGCTTGAAGACCTGTTGACAAGAGTCCAAGTCAAAAGTTTTTTCCAAGTCCTTTACATTATGCTCCATTATTTCTTCCTGAGTCAATTCCTCTACTATTGATTCAGGCACCCATTCATCTTGATTAGCAAAATGTTGTACTTGAGGGAGTGGGGCATGTTTATAGGCTAGAAGCCTATATTTAACCCTCCTTGCACTGATGAAATCTTCAGGGTCATAAGGAACCCACCAGAAGCTTCTCTCAAGTTTGAGCTGTTGTCCTAGTATTTGGTCAGCTTCTTGCCAACCATCTTTTTTGTTCATTGTAAATGGGCCTAAGTGATCCCTGAACTTCAGGTTGGCTTTCTTCTTGGCACTATGAAAGTATGTTAGGTCGGAGTTTATAAGTTGTCTATAGTACTCCAGGGCAAATAGCCTCATAGGGACATACTTTGGGAGCCTGTAGGGACAGAGCTCACAGCCATAAATTCTGATGACAGTGTGGTTTTGGTACAAGTACCAATCACCAATTTTGTAGCTTCTGGACAGCTGCAAGATCTTCTGCATATCCTTGGACAGTCTGATAGGAGGGGTCCTTTTTAAGAGGCAAATGACTGGATATACAAATTGATCAATGAATTCACAGTATGAGTAGGGGGAATTCTGGACTTGGTGGAAGACTGAAGACCAGAAGATCACAGACCTTCTCTCACCCTGTGAATCTAGCTTCTTGATTGAGCACTGGAAGCAATCTGTCTGGTAGTACAAGAATAAGTGATAGATGTATGAGGAATATTTGAATATTGCCTGCCTGCCTAGCCTTGTCAATTGATCATGCATCTTGTTGGCAATGTACTTGGCATAATTGTATTTCATAGCAGGGGGCTTCATAAGGCTGTATGCAGAGAGCATGACCAGCACAATTATATCAACATGTTTGTTTGTGGTGAACCCCAGCACAGAGGTAAGCATGTCTATCGGTAGCTTGCCAACCTCATTGAAATCTTCATAGGAGAAAGGAGGTGGCCCAGAGCGCTGGCAGTCTGCTTTCATGAATTTCCTGGCTATGGCAGCAATGTCTGAATCAGAAAGTCTGGAGCCCATATCCAACAAATAGTCCATGGAGAAGGGGTATAGCAACTGGGTCTGTTTGTAGTTGAGCATCTGGTTGATGGAGTCTGGAGTTATATAGAAGAGGATGCTCCCAGATGGAGACTTCACAGCCCTGAGTTTCTGGTCATAGTTCTCTACACATAGGTGGATGATTTCTGGGAAAATGTTCACTGAAGGCAGGAAGTAGGTGGGTAGATTAGATTGCCAGACCCCATACAGGTCACTCTTGTCCAAGTGACTGCTTCTTAATTGGCGATATGTCTGCAAATGGTCTCTCTCTGCCACAAAGTCTGTGATGAGGGCATCACTGTCCACCAAAGGTATAGCTTCTAGCTCTCTGTTGGGTGGATTTATAGGAAAAACATCCAGAGTAGCTGGAGTGGCCATTGTCTTGCTCTTGCTGGTGGTTTACTGTGTTTCAAGCTTGATGTGAGTGCTGAGGAATGGCTCACTGCCCTCTGTTTGCAGTGAGCAGTTTTGGTAGTTCAAGGAGGCTGTCACAGGCTTAATTAATCTGTGGGGCACTCTGTTTTGAGGAAGCAGAGTGTTTTTGAGCTGGTTAGTTGGTTATTTGCAGAAAATTGCTTAGCAGAGGTGAGGGAAATGTCAATTTAGTTCTTCTAGCCTATGGCTTGGCTTTTTTGCTGCTTTTTGTGAAAAATAGGTAGATTTCACCGTGGGTCACAGGTTTCCTTGGGACTTCTTTCATGCAGGGGTTTCAGAGGTTTCTTAGGTAGATTTTAGGGGTGAATTTCAACAATGTGGGTCCTTTACTGAGTTGCTTTAAGCAGGAAAACAGGACTATACGGAGAATAGTGGACAATAGAGGGTGCCTGCGGCAAAATACCTGGTTTTAATGGCGTATGAGGCGTTTGCACTAGTCGAACTGGCTGAATTGCAGGTGGCTGGGTTGACAATGGAAGCGGCAGCAGCTCTGGCGGATTACTTTTGCTTTTCGACTGTTGGAAGTTGAAATTCGCTTTCAGTGGAGCTCCGGGAGTTTGTAGAAAATTATGCAAAATAACGGTTTTTTACGCCTTTTTATGCATTTTTGGCATATTGGCGCCTTTTTGTGATGACGTCATGCTGACGTCATCATGGGCCCAGGTACGAACAACGTGACATGGCAGGTGACGTGGGTGCCCAGGTGGCACTGACACGGTGGCAGGGTGGACAGGGCGACGTGGAGGGTAGGGGTGACGTGGGGGCATGGTGGCGGCAAAGTGGGGTGACGTCACGCTGACAGGGGCGTGACGTCAGCGTGGGGGGTAGGGCGGTAAGCGGTCTCCCCGACAAGCTCTTAGGCGGTAAGTGGTTTGGAGAGGGGGGGCAACAAACAACCCCAGCGCCTGACGCGTGGCGGGGGTATGGCGGCAATACCGCCCATCCCCCGGACGCAAAAGGTCGTGCATCTCTATAGGAGGATCGACCGCCCACCGTAGGATGGGAGGGGCGGATGATCTGACGGTTGGCGGTGAACGGGATATGCCGCCACGTTAATAGCGGGGGACCCGCCCAATAGATTAAAATATGTTTAATACACGGGCCACAGGGTGGGTTTAAAACCTTAGTTTTATGGGTTTTGGGGGTTTCAAATGCGCTTTTTATTTAAAAGCTTTATATTCCAAAAACTTTATAATAAAGGGTTTAGGGTGGAGAAAAGGGAATAAAGGGTAAATGAGGGCGGGGAAATGAATTTTTGCCTTTTAACCATAGTTTTAAGTCAAACCCATAGTTTTTTAGGAGGATTAAGGGCTAATAGTAACCCTTGAGGGGTTAATATTTCCCAAGGAAGGGATATGGCTATAGCACTTGGGGGAGGGAGAAGTTAGGGAGCCTGATCATAGGTTAGTGGTTAATATGGTTTGTGAGGTGAATGAAGGGGTGAAGCCAAGTAAAAAATGAAACTTAACTTAGGATATTGAGGATAAATGAAAATAATGAAAAATGGATGTTTTTGCACAAGAAATGTGGCTTCTTTTCATGCTTGAACTCCATGATTTGACCAAGTGGTTTGTGATGTAATGGAGTGGAACTGGACACCTGAGCAGATCTCAGGGCCCTTGGGGGTGTTAGTAAGAAATGATTTTTTTTTTTGGGGGAAACTGGGGAAGTTAGACATGCTTCCAGTGCTTGTCCTCCATTCTTTTTCTTTGATGCCCACGCCCTGAGTGGCAGTTATTGCACTTAATAGGCCAATTGGTGATGGCTCCCCATTTCTGCAACCTTGCACTACTTACCCATCCTAGTAATCCTAACATTTTTTCTTCATTAAAGTGGGTGCACTTGAACTAGCAGACCCTGATCTTCTTCTTTTCTTTTGACTGCCCTCCTATCTAATATCTACCCTTATTTCTTCCAAGGTCCCAGATTAAGCAGTTGGGAACCTTAGCTTCTCTACCTAACTACTGATCTGCCAAGATTAAACAGTTTGGATGAGTTATTTCTCTATTCTACAACAGAAAATTGAAACATGGCATGATCCAGATTAGACTGTTGGACCATCCATCAAAATTTAATAAACATGAAGGCATGTACACACCTTGCCTTTCCTTGGAAATATGGGATCTTTGTTTCAGCAAAGCAGAGCATATTTGGCATTTGAATTTTCCCATCATGAAATATGAAACCTATTGGTATAGGTATCCAACACATCCCATACCTCAATTCATGTAGTAACCTGAAGTAATACCCATAAATAATGTTGAACCTTCCTTCACAAGTAATATATTTCATTATTTGGTAGCTAACTTCATTCCATGGAGGAGGTAAGCTTGTCCTCTTGACCCCATTTTATCCTCTACAGGATCCTCCCCAGGTTGAAAAAATGTCTTCTTGGCCACCTGTCCCAAAGATTTTTCCTCCTTGCTCCACGAGAGCCCAAGTGGAAGGCTTTTGATTCGACTGATAAAATCAAGGGTGAGTTCTAGGGACAGACCCCTAAAACTGACTGTGGCATGTGTTTTCGAATGGATTTTTAAGGCCATCATAAATTCTTCAGTTACCTCATCATCATATCCATGTATCCTTTCGAAGAAAATCATCCAATTTGCCCTGGCGAAGAGGGCCACCACCTCAGGGTGTTCATGCAGTTGGTTGGAGTTCAAGGGCTCCTTCCTCATAAACCCTCCTGGCATGGTGTTGAGTGATTTCTGAAGTTCTTAGGTGAGGAAAAAAAACAGCAGTTTCAAAAATCAAAGACAGAGGGATAGCTGAGTTTTGTTTCTTTTTCTCTCTGAACTGTAGGAGGAATTCCTATGTTCTCCTTCTCACAACATTAAATTGCAATATTTCTCCTATTTCAAACTACTATTATCCTGAATTTGATCTTCTGCTTTTGGAGAGAAAATATTTTTTTGACAGAACAAAGGATAAATAACACAGTGTTTTTCTCAGAGAATAGACAGATATGCAAATTCAATTGTTTCTACACAGGTTCCTATGATTGTAAGTGTTTTATCTACAGTAGAATATGAGAAAGAAGAGGACTGACTTAGAATGCAGAGAAGAAATAGAGAACTGTGTAGAACTCAGGAAAAATATGCAGGAAAAATTTTAAAATTCATTCTCCTTTCTTTCAATCCAATTCTATGTTTTTAATCCACCACCTTATACAAATAAGTACTATGCAGGGAGGTTTCCCGAGCCTACCTTGTTTTAAGCTCGAATCTGATAAAAATCTCGGGTTTTTCTTCTGCTAGCTGTTCTCTACCTTTCCTGTAGAAATTTTCCTGTAGAAATTATCCATCTCTTGTAGAATGTAGTAGGGCTCTTGTAGAGCCCGATAGGCAAGAGGGTTTTGAAAAAAATGGCAGAAAACTGGCGGAGGACGACTGGTTTGCTGCTCTGAAGGTGGTAGATGAATGTTGCAGTCGAGAGCTTTGTAACATGCAAATGAACCAAAAGGGTGGTGGAGGCTTGGAGTGCATTGTACTTAACTATTGGCGTAATCCACGGTGAGGAGATGAGGTGGCCGGATGGGTATGTTATCCCCATCCAGACCATTGGTCTGATGCCAGTGTCATTATGGTTCCTCATGCCACCTGACCGCCATCGCCTTCCTTACTCCCATTATCCACCGCCACCACTACCAGTTTCAAATGCCTTCTTCCTGAGTTGACATGCCGCACGTGTTGACTGCATATCTAATCAGCAATTTGAATTTGGATGTGGCTCAACTGAATTTCGCGAAGGGGTGTGAACTGAACGAGGGTGGCCAGTTAGCTGGCCACCAATTCCACATAATTGACCATTCCCACAGTTTATGCAGTTTTGAAATATTATTCATGAAATCGAGGAATAGGTTTAGGCACTCACCTGCTCACTGGCTATTGTGTTATGCCTATTTTGGATTTTGTCACTTTGTTTCCTCATTGCTGCTGCTACTTGTGCTCTACATGCTCGACCTTGGGTTTTCAATGATCTACCGTTCAAACATTTCTCTTCATACGTCCTGTTGCGCTGACCTTGTCTCTGGAGTATGTCTTTCAAAGGGATCAATTACTACAAGAATCCTGTAGGATTTCCTGTAGCTGCTTCTCCTCTTGAAATTCAAGCTAATATGTGAGTAGGGCTAAAACTGCTGGAGAAGGTCTCGACTGAGAAGAAATCATAGCTGGAGGGTATCAGGTAGGGATGAGTAAAACTGTTGCTGCCTTTATTTGTCATTTTTTCTTTTTGTTGTGTGTTTGCAGGATGGCAGAAACATAATATCTGTATGTGGCTGTGCAGGGATAAAAACGAGTGGAGATGTAGGTGTACAGGGATGGAATGGAAAAATGGGAAGATGGATGGTGGTAAAGAGGTTCATAGGGCTGCTAGACGAGTTTCCAACCCACGGGCTCGGTTTTAAAATGGATTTTGGCCTTCCTGTAATTTCTATAGGACCCTCCTGTAGAAAACACAAAGTTTCCTGTAGGATGCGGAATTACAAAACAAATGAGACCAAAACTTGGGAAAGGACAACAGTGATGGAGTGATGGACTGTGAATGGTGCATGCATCTTGTCATGTCTTTTCCTCTTGTCCAACCCTCCTACAATGACCTTCCTACAACCTGCAATTTATTCAAAAGAAGTTAGGTTTTTTCTTTTTTCTTTCTTTCTTTTTTTTTTGTTTTTTTCTTTTTGAGATAGCTAGGGTGCCTCCAAGAGGTTTTCACCCTCACTGCCTGCCCTGGGCGCCTCCAAGAGGTTTTCACCCGAGGATCTTTTATTACATTTTCTCTTTTCTATATTTTTCTGTTCTTTTTTTTTTCTTTTTCTCGGGGTGTGGGTAGAGTGGAGACAGGGACCTGCTCCACTACCAACACTGATTTACCCAGAGTTTCAATGAACTCCTGCTTGGAAAGGGGATTCCTGTAGATCTTCAATCGATGCCCATTGATGAGCATGGGGATGGCTTCTTTATCAATGATCCGAATAAATATTGAATAGTTTTCATTGCATTTTTCTACTGTATATGGTCCTAGCCATCTGGTTCTCAGCTTGCCCTTGAAATCTTTGTACCTTGAATCATACAGCAGTGCCCAATATCCTGGCTGAAATTGTTTCTCTTTGAGGTGTCGATCATGCCATATTTTCTTTCAAGCTGGACTACCTTTGAGTGGAGAAGGGCCTGCATTCTCTGTTCATCTAATCCATTTAGTTGAAGCAATCTTTATTTTTATGTATGGCTGAGGTCTTGGTCTAGCTGAGCTGTCAACCTTAAAGTGTTATATTCAAATTCTATGGACAGCAAAGCTTTCTTCCAATAGACTAGCTCATAGGGTGTGAAACCTGTGGTAGTTTTCCAAGTAGTGTTATAGGCCCAGGTGGCCTCAACCAATCATTCTGCCCAATCTTTTCTGCTGCTGCTCACTACCTTAGTCAAAATCTCCTCCAAAGATTTGTTAATGACTTCCACCTGTCCATTTGCTTGTGGGTGATAAGGGGTGGAAGTTTTGTGCTTGATCTTGTGGTGTGTAAGCAAGTCTCGAACTAAATTGGAGGTAAACTGACTCCCTTGATCTATAACTAACTCTCTTGGGTAGCCAAACTTGTAGAAGATATTTTCCCTTAAAAGCTCAGCTACTTTTTCTTTGGTTGCTGCTTTGATCACGTTTGTTTCTGCCCACTTTGTCAGGTAGTCTGTGCACACAATGATGTAAGACTTCTGTTTTGAAGGAGGGTTAATAGGACCCACAAAGTCCATGCCCCACTTCTCAAATGGCTCGAAAGTCACTTGAGGTTGCAGGGGCATCTCATCCCTTGGAGTTGGTTTCCCCATCCTTTGACATCGGTCACATTGGCTGATGTATCTCCTAACATCTTGATAAAGAGTGGGCCAATAGTAACATGCCTGCAAGATCTTGAAAGCAGGCCTCTTTGCTACAAAGTGGCCCCCACAAGGTCCATCATGATAGGTTAAGAGGATATCAAAGACTTCCTCTTCCCTAACACATCGCCTCATCCGGGAAAAGTTTAAAATGATTGCCCCCAATCCAAGTGAATGGGGCGCTTTTCCTCACGATCTTGCTCTTCTCTTTTGAGGATAGGTGTGGCAGAAACTATGCTAAAACCAAGTAATTTGCTATATCAGCAAACCATGGAGAGAGTACTGAAATAGAAAATAGGTATTCATCTGGAATTTGATCATCCACCATTCTTTCTTCACCTGCAGGCAGATTTAGTCTAGACAGAAAATCAACAACAACATTTTCCTTACCTGGCTTATCAACAATAGTCAAATCAAATTGCTGCAATAAAAGTAACCATATAATGATATGAGCATTTACATAAGGTTTATTCATCAAATACCTAATTGCAGCATGATCAATTTGTACGAATGTTTGATAACCAGTGATGTAGTGTCTGAACTTGTTTAGGGAAAGGACTATTGCTAGAAGCTCTTTTTCAATTACAGTGTAGTTTAATTCTGCCTTAGACAGGTTTTTACTGAAAAAATATATGGCATATCGTAGCTTCTCCGCAACTTGTCCTAGGGTTGCTCCTATAGCTTTGTTAGAGGCATATGTGTGAATGTGGAAAGGTAGGGCCCAGTTTGGACCTCTCAAGATTGGGGTAGTTACCAGCTTACCTTTCAAAGCATCCAGAGTCTCTTGACAATTGTCAGTCCATATTGACTTAGCATTTTTTCCCAAAGACCAAACAACGGAGAGGCTAGCTTGCTAAAATCCTTAATGAACCTTCTATAATACCCTGCTAAGCCTAGAAAACTTTTAACATCTCTTACCTTTTGAGGATGTGGGACCCTTTGGATGAAGAACCAAGAAGTCAGTAGGGTACTCCTAGGAATCAATGGAGACCATGACATCTTCCACAATCCCCTCAGGGGTCACAATAGAGCGATCTGCCAACTACAGTACTGTTGAGGTTTTTCTTAGGGAATCCTAAAGGTTGAGTTTGAGCATAGTGTCCTTGGTCATTACGTTAATGGTGGCCCCTAGATCAATCAAGGTGTGGGGGATTATGGTGCCATTGATGTGGACATCGACTACAGGACTCCCAGGGTCTAGATATTTTGGACAGATTACTTGTACCAACATCAAGTTGGACAGTTTTCCTATGACATTGATAGTTGGGGCATCTCTCTTGCGCCTACCTGGGTGCTTGAATCACTTCTCTTTGATCAACTTGTTATAGATTGGTACATCTTTTATGGCCTGGAGAAGTGGTATTTTTACACATAACCGTTTTAGTTATCCCAGAAGTTCAATTTCTTCTGGGGTCGGTTGTGTGGTTCTAGTTAGTCTCTCAGGAAAGGGTGGAATGGCTTTTGGCTCGCTTTCCTGTTTCTCTTCTTCATCCTCCTTAGGAGGAGGTTGGCTATCCGGGAGGACCTTCCCAGACCATAGGTTGATCTCTTGAATCTCCACAACATAGGTAGGGCATGTTGTTCCTCTAGTATATACCTGTTGGGCCTGTTTGTTATTGGGGTTCGAGTTCAGTTGAGCAGGTATTTGGGGTTGTCTTGGAGGAGCAGGAGGTAATGGTTGTGGTTGAGTAGGTGGTGGAGGCAAAAGAGCGGGAGGAGAGTTGTATTGGGGCCTCCACCCCTGATGAGGTGCATTCCAATGAGGTTGTCGCTGAGCATGAGAATGAAGCGAATGAGCAACAGGTGGAGTATGGTATTGAGATGGATATGACCAAGGAGGGGGTGTGGACCAGGAAGGATGAGCAGGGGCACCCCAAGAAGGTATGTGAGTGGATTGATTGGGGTTGTAATAAGTTTAGGATGTCCCTTGCATTCCTTGCTGGTAAGGTCGGGGTCCATGTCGCCTCCTTTAGTTCATGAAGTACAGTGGTTCAGTGGCTCCTTCAGCCCATTGGTACACAACTTTAAATCCGGGTAAGGATGGGCACTAATTTGTAGGATGGTCTTCTTCACAGACAAAACACACTTCTACAAAGTGCAATGGAAACTCATTTCTAGGATGCTTTCTAGTGCACCTGAGACAAAACATGGCCAAAGCCCTCTCAGCTTCCTCTTTCTTCTTTTGGATTCGCAAGGTATCCATTTGCATGGCAATGGTTTGTCTCATCTCGCTTTTGAAATATTCCATCTGATTTGCAAATTCATTTTTGGATAAGGGGGCACTGGCTAAAAGTTAACTTCCCCTACCTCTTTTTCTGGCTACCCTAGAATGGTTTCTAAACACAGTCTTTATGTCATCATAAGGTAGTTGGTAGATGTCTTCCCTAGCCAGCGAATGGAGGGTATCTAGAAGGTCTTCATGGACTCCTCGGAGCAAAACCAACTTCAAAGATTCAGGGTCAAGTGTGCACTTGGCCCTTTTATAACTGAGTTGAAACCTCTCTTCATAGTCTTCTAAAGATTCATCACTTCCCATGGTCATCCGAAAGATTTCTTTCTTGGTTTCCTTTGACCTACAGTAATCCCGGTATTTGTTATTAAAGGCTTGCTGCATCTGAGCCCAAGTTGTGAAACTGTTTTCAGGTAACCTTATGAACTAGCATAGCGCTGCATCCTTGAGGGTAGAGGGAAAGAGTTTCAACTTTTGTTCATCTTCTACATAGTCATAGGTTCGGCAAAGGACAACAAACTCAAACAAGAAGGTATCGGGGTATTCAATAGTCAATCCATGGAAGTGAGGTAAGGCTGAGGGACTTATGTTTTTTATATTTGTGTCCCCATTGGTCTCTCGGATGGGAAAGGTGCCTTCTAGTCTCTCCCCATTTCCTCTACCGTTCATGTTTTCAACCATGGCCTCAGGAGAAATGTTTTCTTGCTCTTCCTCTATTATAGGATCTTCAGATATCTCTGGAGGTTCACCTATAGGCTCTTCTGGATCACTGCCACCAAAGAAGAGAGAAGGGTGACTTAATGATGTGGTGGGGGTGTTGGGTAGGAATTTTCTTGAATTGTCTTTGTTCCTACGAGGCATGAAAGGAGATCTCTGTTTTTTTTGGGTAGAATTTTTTTGTTTCTTTTTCTGCTTGTACTTGCAAAACTAGAATGGATTAAATAGAAAATTGCAACTAACTAAAGTCTATCTTATTGAAATGAAAAGCTAGAATTGAAATGAAAGCAGGAAAGGACTAATCTATTTTGTTGAAATGGAATTGCAAAATTGAAATGAAAGCATGAAAGGACTAATCTATTTTGCTGAAATGAAATTGTAAAATTGAAATGAAAGAAGGAAATAGTTAGTCTAATTTTGCAGGATTGAAATGAAAGCAGGAAATAACTAATCTATGCTTGTAGAATTGAAATTTCGGAATTGAAAGTGCAGATTTGAAAAATAACTACTGTACTTTTGCTGAAATAAACTACTTAGCAGAATGTTGCAGTAGAAAATAGAAGAAAAACAATAATCACAAAATACTCTGATGCTTCCCTGGAAACGGTGCCAAAAAGAGAGGTGAGCTCCAATATTGCAACAATAATGCTGCAACTCCTAGGGCTCCCTTCTTTACTTTTATCAACTCGATAGTTCGTAACAAACTTGGAAGCAACAGTGCTATATGCATAAGTACTAGCTCTTACTGCAAGCTGTCACTTGATCAGCCGGCATAAGTTCGCTAGGAGCTTAAGCCAATTTCTATGAGTTCTCAAAAGAAGCCTTTAGCTTTGATGGAAGAAAGCTAACTCAAAGGAGGCTATTCTACTTGCAGAAAGAAGATGAAAACTAACAGGAAATGCAAACCCTGGCAAACCCTAGTTTTACACACTAACCCTAATTTTGCTAGAAAAGAGTTGAAACTACTGAAATGGATGCCATGTACTACTATCAAGGTAAAATGCATGTACTTAAGCTAATTCTGTAGGAAAATTTGGAAGAACCATCTTTTTGTACTTTTGAGCAATTTTATGCAGAATTATTATGCTTGTGTTTTTAACTATTTGACTATGGAGAGGTTTGGTGGCGAAGGGAGATGGAGTTGGCTATTGCAGATGATGAGGAAGGTGTGGAAAGGACCTAAGGAGTCCCTAGCATCCTTCTGGAGATTTCCATTGCGATTAGACTTCGAAAAATCGCTCACATGAACTTTTACAAGAAGTCTGCAGGGGATCTAAAGGAAATTCTACAGGAAGTTCTACAGGAACAGGCCGAAAGTGATTTTTGAAGGTTTGGAGGAGGAAAAATGGTGGGAAAAAGAAAATGAAGGTTGGATGAGGGTGTTAGAGGGTCTAGGACTCTGTCAATGAAGATCAAATACGAAGGAGATGGTTGGATTTGTTCAAAAGATAAGAAAGCTATTTTGCATAAAAATGTAGAAATTAGGGCTATTTGGGAAAGGGTGGCGAATGAGTGGAAAAAACCTTGAGAGATGGACTGCAACAAGTTGGGTGATGAAAGGATGATAAGCTGGGATGGTATTCAAATGAGCTGCACACCTGCTTCTGAAAACTTATTCAAGGAGAATTAAAAAAAAACAGAGTTTTACCTATTTTAACCTAATTCTACCCTAAAAAACAAAAAAAATTTGAACAGAACTTTATGGATAGGAAACAATGTAAGAAATCCATGGAGATTGAACGAGAACAGATCTAATCATGTAAATACAACTGCCATTAATTTCTCCAACTCAAAATCTCTCACTAGCAATTGCATTGGAAAGCAAAAACGGTGTTTTGGTGGCAGCAAGAGTGCCTTGGTCTCAATTCATGGTCCCACAGAGGGAGAAAGGAGATCAAAGCCTGCGTGGTGGCCTTTTAGGAATCTTCTTCTATTACTACAACAAACTATATAATCAATCCTGAAACTAGAACAACTATTCTAATCATCAAAAACAACCTAAGTAACAAAGAAAGATTTAATCTAAACAACAGAAACTATTTCATGAATACAAGAAAAACACATATAAATACAAGGAGGAGGTACTGGACACTTGGGTTGGGCCCAACCCTAAGAGCTACAACCCCCTTAGAAAGATCAGTGCTGGTTCAAAGCTAGATTCATCTTCATTGATCAAAAAATAATAGCAATATCACAAAATTGTCTATAGAAAAAGCTCAAAAATGAGCTGAATACCACTGATACACTAAAGTGTGAAGATAGACTATTCAATAGCTAACCTACTAAGGCATGAAGCCTTCTTATTTATACAAGTTGAGGACTCCCAATAGTCCTCCTAAACTTTAGGAACTCGGCTGCCAAAACTTGCAGATAACATCAACTTCACTAGACCTGCTCGGCTACCCTTGTGATCATTGATGTGGGGGCCTTTGAACTCCGAACTTCTGGTGGAGAACTCAAGGAAGGGGTCATTAATGCAGGAGACACCCTTCCTATAAGTCCTCAGCTTGGTCTCTTCGAGTTTTGGCTGTCAATCTGCTCATAAATGCCTGGTCTTGGTCCAAAAATGTCCAAAAATCTGCAATAAAAACTCATTAGACTTTGTGGTAAAGTGACTATCTCCATTCACTCAATTAACATAAATATATTAAAAAACATGCACAAAAATATGGAGAATGGTGGATTAAATGGAAACAATAGGCAAAATGAGCCCATATAGTTACCCATTTCTGGGGCTCATCATGCTCATATCCCAGCTTGATGAGAACACCATGGAAACTATGTCTACCCATGACTACCCCTGCACTTAAGCAAGGGGGCATTCCTTCAGAGGATTTTGAA
Source organism: Pinus taeda (assembly GCA_000404065.3). Lineage (NCBI taxonomy): Eukaryota > Viridiplantae > Streptophyta > Pinopsida > Pinales > Pinaceae > Pinus > Pinus taeda. The sequence continues at coordinate 21,289 of APFE031353699.1, forward strand.
GGTTGTTTCCTTCCTAATTCTCCCCATGCCCTCTACCTCAAGAAATTTCTCTCATAACACATGCCTTTGATTTGTGTATCTTTATTGCTTACATGAAGTTGGGTAGATTGCATCATCTCATCCGTTGTCTTTTGCACCTTTTAGATGGATCCATCATCCACATCGTATATCGGTCATGCTGACTGTGTGAGTCACTTTTCCCGGAATCTAGCCTCGGCAACATGGGCCATTTTTACCCCCTTGCATATGTTAGTCCTTTCAAACGGCTTGTGAATTGGATTTGCCACCAATAACCAAGTCGAATATGGTGCAGTGATAGGTTTGTTAGTCGATGCCCTTGGTCATTGCATCCTTCATCTTCATGTTCGTTTGGATTCCTTTCCACTTGTCATGCAATTGAATGGTGTGTATCATGTGCATAACCATGTCCTATTTAGGAAATATCTATGAGTTAAGTTGTTGGTACATGAATTTGAAACCATTATGTTCAGTCATGTTCCTCAAGCCCAAGATCACTATGTAGATACCATTGCAAATAATATTCTAGATTGGCATTTATTGCGTGTATACCACATAAGATAACCATAAACAAACAAATGGAAAACCAACATCGTCATATAAAATGAATAATCATATTATCTATCATATAAGTGGTTCGAGCCCATAACTCTAAATACATCCATTACATCCATAACATATTGGAGTGGCACATAGGCCCCTACATCTCCTCATCATTCTTTGGAGAATCTCATGCCAAGTTGGGCCAAGATACTTGAATCCCTTTTTCGAGCACTCGGAACATAATGGCACTCCACAAACTCCTCCTGCTAGGGGGAATCCTTCCCACCTTTGCATACCAGATCAGTCCCCTCCATCACATAAGCTTGAGGGCAGTATCCCATGCTTGGGGGAATGATGGTTTCCCCTGGCCATTGATTAACATAAGTCTTAGCCTAGATCCCATTGGATCTAGGTATGATCGATTATACTCCCATTCCTTGGATAGCTTGTCCTACTGGCCTCTCCGGAGAGCCATATGCACATCGCATATCATAGAAATTTGATACCATATCTTCAAATATTCTACTCTATGAGTCCCGATGTTTTGCTTAGTGGGTGAGAATGATTCTAGACTTCCTCTAGTAGTTCATTCTCATTTTCCTCTTCCCTTAATTCTTCACCAAGAACCATCATTCCAAGAAGCATTAAGGACATATTTAGAAAAGTAAGGCCACTTGCTTGAAAGTTACGGATCTTGATTCCGATGGTTGGTTTGTCTGCTACAATCTCCACAAGATTTAGGGATTTTTCCTCCTCTCCAAATTCACCACAACTCACTTAGCAAATGAGTCCAAATTGGAGGGAAAACCTCCTTTCATAGAGGAATCCACAATTTTTTCATCGCCACTTTCGACTAAACCGTCGCTCAGTTTGATGAATTGTCAGCACCATTGGAAAGATCTCATCTAGTACTATAATGGGTCTTCCTCAATTTTTGACGATTTGATACTTCAGGAGGGAGTCATTTTTCCAAGCAGGGTCATTTCGTTGCCTCTCAAAATAGAATTTCTTCATAATGCGACACTTATACTTTAAGGTCCACCTCCTCTTAATACTTGTTGTACCATGTGTCGATTTTCATTGTGAGCAACCATCATTTACTAATGTTTTGATGGTCCCCATCATGCCTAGTCTGTGCGACAGTGTCATCGAGTCACCCTTGTTCAGAGCATCTGCGATGACTCACCCTTTCATTCATGGAGTCTGTTTCATGTCCCACTCTATCATGTCATAGTATTCCATCCATATTTGCATATCATTCATCCTATGTTGCTCATTTTGGCTTCCATCCATACTGTCCCCATCCCCTCCGGATTTGAGTCAATCGCTTCCAGGTCAACCATGCACTTTATGCTCTGACAAGGTAAGTCATATGTTTGTCCCTCAGTCCCACTTTTTCCCCATTATCCCTAGTGTAATTCCATCAATCAAATTACTATTTTCCCTCGTGCTTCAATTAAGGATCCTCATTGCCTCATCTATCATGGGCCCTATTCTGTCGACATCAGCTAATTTATTCCAGAAGAACAACCTAGAGGGTAGTGTATCTCGATTCTAGCTTCCATTCTTATTCGATGGCTTGGATCACGTAGAGGATCTCATACATTTGATGGTCCATACATTTGATGGTCCAATGATGCAACAGATTGTACCAAAGATTCCGGGGTGTGTGTGAGATGTTTCAGACCTCATGAGGGGGTGGCCCTTCAGGGATCCCCCCACATGCCCTGATGCACACCTACTATGCTACAACCTCAAATGTAGTTCCGCAGAGTTGATGGGTTTGATTCCTACTGATCGCAGTGTTCATAGCATGCATGTCTCCTCCAGATGATCCATTCAGTTTTGCAGAGCCCTTCCTTATTTAGCAGGGTTTCTCCGATTGTTCTACCCTCCCTCCCACCCATTTTTTGAGGAAAGGTATTTGTATCTCATGTACTCAAATATTATTGTATTCAGTCCTGGCTCATGTTTTTTCCAGGTGAATTATGTATATGGGACACATTGTATTATTTTCTGGCTCTATTATGCCAACATGTCATGTACTATTCATCATGTACTTCATTGCTAAGTTTTATATTTCTGGGTGAACCATTATTTTTGTACTAAGTTATCTTGGTGGATATGGGTATGCCTCCTCTGCCTCATTGAGGTCTAGTACCACAACATAAAAGGAGACTCGCATTAGTCTCGCCCCCTCTATCCCTATCCTCCTTCAAATCCAGCTTCATTGGTCTCTCTCTCTCTCTCTCTCTCTCTCTCTCTGACTCCTCTGTGTTGTCTAGTGATTGTGTCTTTACAATGTACTTCGGTCATACGTTTTGCTCCTAACACTCATACGTTGGGGGGCAATCTGTTATCACCAAAAAATTGATCATCTAGCCTAATTTACTAGATGGATCAAAGTACACCATGTAAGACCAATTTTATCATAGTAAAATTGCTTTCACTGTGAGAAATTACTTTAAAAACCATCTTTGTTAAGTAATTTATAGTTAAACCCATGAAGAATAATTAAATAAATCACTATTTATTTGATTTTCTTCTAGGAATAATTAATTTAACCATTGATTTATTATTATTCCTTGTCATATTTGACCCAATCATGAAGAATAAACAGATAAATCATTAATTATCTTATTTTTCTCCAAGAATAATTAATTAATCACTAAATAATTATTATTCTTTGTCAAATTTGATTAAATCCCTTAGGAATGATTAAATAAACCCTTACTTTTTTATTATTCGTTGAGATGATAAATAAATCATTTATCTATTTATTATTTCTAAATATTGTTTCCCTCCTAAATAAATATAATAAAATATTCCAAGTGGTTATTTCAAGAATGGAATCAATAATATTTTATTATTGCTCATTATCCGAGGATAAGTCAACATTTTGTTAAGAAGAGATTTCCATTCATTATTCACTTTTGATTATTTTCATTGTTGCACTCACTGTTGTAACTCTGATTATTTTCATTGTCGCACACCATATTTTTTCTAGGTTTACACATTATAGAGGAGAGAGACTCTACATAAGCTGAATACATTGAGGATAGCCAAGAACCCATCCCATAGAGGAGGGCTGGTAACATTTATTTGTTCCCTTCACGGGTGTTATAATAAAATTATTCTTTACATATCTTGTTTCCACTGGATGAATCGAGTTATTACTCTTTCTTTTTGTTGTTTAACTATGATTGTGGCATAGATCCGGACTTTGGCAGGTTTTGTTTCTATCAGTTGTTGTAGATCTACAATGTTTAGTAGCCACATATATTGTTGAGATCTTTTGTCATCCACAATCTTAAGTGGGTTTTTTTTGGACATCTTTGAGAAGAAAACACTACAACACTAGCTCCAAGGTTGGCCTATGCATCAACCTCTATATGTTGCATTTATAAAACCTAGAATATGCCCATTTTTTGAAACCTCAAGCCCAAGTAATGATACTCTAAATAAGTTGATAGAATCTATTGTTTTAGAGACGGGTTTGATGTATTAATGACCTTAAGACTATATATGAAAATCGATTGTTATGACTTCGCAAACTCCTTTCTACTTTAGAATAACTAACCCTTGGTAAATTATTATTGCTCATGCCTTATAATCTACTACCTTTCCTAGTCCCAATGTATATTTTATTTCATTTTTCCCTCCAAGTTCATAGATGACACCCTCCCCTAACAACCACCCTCCCCAACAACCTTGACCCAACCCCGTCTACACCTAATAACCTTAGATTACATTTTTATGTACCACCAAAGAATAATAATGTTGTTTCCTCTCTTATCTCCACTACTGGAATTCATGGTTCGCAATCTATGCTACCATTTAAAGGATTGAGTACATTTCTTGATATGGATCTTGGAATGAATTGATTATTAATAAATAAGACATTTGATCCAAGTCTCCTCCTTGAATTCATAACTATCTAATGAGAGTTTCCCTATTTCGTTGGATTTTATTTTCTTAGTTTCCAAGGGGCATGGATCTTGCCATGTCAAGAACAACTACCTTCAATCTTGAGGCAGTGAGATTGTTTATCCTTAAAGGTTATTTTCCATACAAAGTGGGCGAATTCACATTTAAAAATAAATTATTGGTTATCTTTTTTACTACAAGGTAGAGAAGGCACTTCAAAGGAACTTAGGTCTTTGTGTTTTCATTTTCTCCATCATTAGAGGTTTACCTTACATAATAATCCAATAGAAAATCCTAAATTTTGGAAGGCGATCTCCACTCCAAATTTGTTTCTATATTTTTCATTATGGGAGGAGATATATAATATCCAATCTAAGGGAATAACCTTGTTTTACAATGTATGGTCCTCCATTTACATCCCATTCTTGAGAGTACTTAACTGATTTTCCCACTAGCATAACAACTTTATGAAGATCTAATTAAATCAATATCAATTGGTCTTTCATATGCTCATGGGGGTTGTTATAGACATTTTTGGGCACTTCAACCCCAATCATAAATGTCCATAAATTGAGGGCTCCTAAGTCCCTAAAAGTGTTGCTTCACTGCCTAAAGGAACAAGGTCAACTGATTACATCATCTCCCAGAAGTTCTCCACTAAAAACTAATCATAAATGGTCAAAACTGGACCATACTGAAAGCTCAATGCAGAGGGTGCGATGCATATCACCTTCCCA
>APFE031353699.1:27265-67469 GCA_000404065.3 Pinus taeda
CTATTTTCATAAAAGGAATCAATAGTAGACTTTGATTGTTTGTTTCTAAGATAGCCACCCATATTAGTGGGAATAGCAGCATCCGAGTGGACACTATTCTCGGATAACAAAATGGCGACTCCGCTGGGGAACGACTAGCTTACCTGTTAGCTTATCTATCCTTGTTTCTTTTATAAACATACAGCTGGAGCCTGAAGTCAAGCTAGCTAGCCTTCGAACTGCATTTGTCATACAAATGCAAAGTAGATCAATGCTCCTTCAGTCAATCTCTGTGTTATGTTTATGAATTAAACAATAGATCTGCAAATCTAATTGCCCTAAGTGGTGGCTCTAGTAACCTCTTAGATCACCCCTGTGTTTTACATACACTGATCTTTACTTATTCAGTGTAAACACCTGAACTAGATTGCAAATTGTGAGTGAAATCTCGTTCAAAGTCTCGCACTGCTACCATCGCACCCTACCTTCAAGGCAGCCTGTATGCATCGCACTTCCCGAGTGCAGTAGGTGCACTGCATACTGAGTTCACTGTGTAACAGGTGCGATGGTCAGGGAGGATTAAATTTACCCTCCGACTATGGATTTTTCTCACTGTTTTCAGTCTTATTCAAGAGTTTTGCTGTTTGTAGTCAGTGTACCTCTGTGAAAACCCCCTTCTCTTGAATTATTCCGCCTCCTTAGTGCAAAGAACTATAAATGTTTTTATGTATTGTGCGTCGTTTTAGTTCTCTTTTGCAAAAAGTAGCATAGTCAAACTGTCATCTCTAGATATGAAAGTGTCGTAGCTATCGTTTTCAGTTTTAGAAAGCAATTCCATTGTTCTAGATAGTCGATTATACAGTTACTGTTGCATAGGATTTGAATTATTAGTTTTAAAGTGTCGAAAAACAATTTCCATTTCAAAATCGCAAAGTGTCCCTCTTGTTTTCACTTCGTTTTGAAAAAGAATTTTGTTGAGTACTGTCGCTTTAAAAGTAATTCAGTTTTGCACATAGCTTTCTTAACGTTATTCACACATTAAGAGAGCTGAAAAAAATACATGCATGTGCATTTGCATTTTGAATGCTTAGCTTGATTTAGGACTGTGCATTTAGCGTGTGCTCTTTGCTCTATGAAGAAAATATTCTTGACTTTCTTCCCTTTAGTAGCTGGGATTTTCATTGCTGAAAGAAGATAAAACGTTTGTTTATCATCTCAGACTGCATTTTAGGAATTATACATACATCACGTTGTGAACCCAAAAGGAAAACTGTTAAGCAAGATCAACTTAAAATAAATTCAATGAATCTAACAACGCTTTGGAACTTAACGCACAACATCTAGAGGTCTAGGCTAGAGACGTATTTTGGCGTTGTAAAGCTTGGTAACTGTTGCTTGCAGTGTTGGTTTGGTGATTCCTCTACTCTGAGGCAGCAAGTGCTAGTACGGACTTGTGCTCCCACATACCGTCGCGTATATATTGGGAGACCACAATAGGCTGCATCCTTTATCCTTAGGAAGTTGTGTTTGCTGCCCTATTGATTGTAATGCATTGAACACAGCATTCGGGAAGATTGACTATCGTACCGTAAAAAGTATTCTGTAGTTTTACGATTGGTTTGGTAATCCTCTCTACCTAGATCTCCAGAGAAGTCCATTTTGCTCCTTTTCATACTCCTTAAAGGAAAAGTTCCTCTGAGCGCTTGTCACTTCAAGCTTAATAAAAATCGAAGGCGACTAGAGTCATCTTTTGTTTTTTCTCAACTCTTTAAAATTGAAAAAACAAGTTGTGTCCAAGCGTCTAAAAATCTATTTTAATCGGAATAACGTCACAAATTCCCCCGTTGATCTTCAGGTTGAGAAAAATGGAGTCTACCAACCAAGGATTTCCCCGTGAAGGAAATCCTATTCCCTTATCCTCTTGGGGAGATGTTGGTCCACCCCATATGGCCACTTTGTCACTTCCAGGATTGACAATTGGTTTGCCGGTTTGGCTCTTCTCTACCCCTGTCGTTCAGAAGTCCGTAATTCTTGAACAATCTAATCAGCAACTAGACGACACTAGAGTTGCCTCCCAACCTTCTACTTCATCTGATTCTCCCTCTCCTCCTTCCTCTTTGCTTGATAAAGCTGAAAAAGCCAAAAATCAAGTAACTAAGAAGAAGAAGAAGTAGAAAGAGAAAAAGGAAAAGAAGAAAAAGGAACCAAAATCGAAAGGGAGCAACCAAGTATTGTCTAGCGAAAATTCACACACCGCATAGTCAAAACCTAAATCTCCTTGTGTCATTTGCAATGGAGACCACTATCACCAAGATTGTCCCTACATCCCTCGGATCTTAAGGGACTGGTCTCCTTGTTTGCACAATCCAGTAGCATCAACCTCTAGCGATCATGTTGAATGCTCACCATCAACCAGTGAAAGTGAAGCACATGGACAAAGAAGGAATCCTAAACTTCCTTGTAAGTTGTGTGAAGGCAATCACGCCATCCACCGTTGTCCCTTCCTTGATGAGGCTAAAAGAGTTTTGGATAATCATCCGGTTTCACCGCTACGACTTCCTCTTGGATATCAAAAACTCTTGCCAAGCCCTCCACTGGTTGAAAATCCGGCTGGCCCGTCATTGTGGTCAACCAAAGCACCTATCGTTGAAAATTAACCCTTTGAAGCCACCCCAGATGAAATTCAAAGGGTCGATATGGCAGTTGACCCGGTCTTACCTTCAGAGTGTTCATCTTCGAACGATACCGTCACTGAAGAGAAAGAAAAAGACACCGTTCAAATTCTTTTCATTAACACAGACTCTGATGAGCTTGGGAGCAGTCCTCCCGTTCCTTTATCGCAGGAAGGAAGTTCATCAGAGTCATATCCGGCCGTCTATTCGGTCCCACCACCAAGCAACCTAGTCGTTTCCTTCAACTGGAATCTACTAGGCAGACCCCGTTTACCAGCCAGTGTACCATTACATCATTGTACAAGCTTACATAATGGTCATGGTTGGTACCATCATCGATGAAGGGGCTTCTGTGAGTATCCTTCCTCAACTGCTTGGAAAGCGCTTGGTTCTCCATTGATTTTGCCTTAAATGAGAAATCTAACAAGCTTCGACAAGGGAACCAGTCGACCTTTAGGGATCTTTCCAAATGTGCCCATTACTTTGAGAAGGAAAACTGTTCACATGAACATTATGGTAGTTCAAGGACCTTTAGATTATAATCTACTCCTTAGACGCGACTATATTTATTGCATGGGAGCCATCATCTCCTCACTCTTTAGAGTAATGTGTTTTCCGCACGAAGGCAAAATGGTCAAGCTCGTAGACCAAATGTCATTCCCTTGTTCACACATCGCAAATAGTCAAATGCCATCCCTAAATGGTCTTTTCACGCAAGGAATGTCTCATTGATCTCCAGTCTGTCCACCTGATGAGCGTGAGTGATTCAGGAGGATGTGACTGAAACCCAGTGGGCATGCACCCTGGTCTGTTTCGGCAGGAAAACTTTGGGTATAGAGGAGGTTTCCATAGAGGATATATGACTAGTCTGACACACCTGTCCTCACAGGAAAATGGGATTAGGCTGGAATAAGATACCTTCGTTAAGGTTATGCTGAGTGGCATGCGTTCGCACCACTCCCCTTTGTCTATTTTGGTAGACATCACCATGAAAGCATTCGGTCTGATTCGTGGGGAACTTTCATGGTAACCTGGAAATTTTTCGCTATACCTAGGGGCATGCAAACCTTTCTGCATGCAAGCGAAGAGAAGCTATTTATTTTTTAAATTTGTAGGACCTCTAACCCTTTAAACCTGTAAGGTCGGTCGTTTCCTAACTTGCATAAAGAAAGGATTCGAGGCAAAGCTTCAAAAGGTTCAAGCCTCTTCAAAATGGAATCTTGAATGAGACATCCTTATTTTACGACTGGCGAGTAGTGTTACCGCAGGGTTCAAGCTCGTTAAAAAATAAACCCCCCACGAGCAGTTTTAGCACATAGTTCAAGCTCTTTCAAAAATAAACATAAGTCATGAGCAAATATTTCCCCCAGAGTTTAAGCTCATTAAAAAATGAACCGGTAAATAACCATTGTTAATGCCTTATCGCCAGATTTTGAGCCTTGGTCTTGTTCTCATCATCACCTCCACTCTGTTTTTAGTCGATCATTCACCCCCATATGATTGTTTACCCCTTAGAGGTGTTAGAGTCGATCTGGTCAAGTCCTCTGTCAGGGATCAAAACTCTTTATGCATTTCATGATTAGGTGTCCCGCTCCACTCTTCCAGTTGCATTTTGCTAGGGACATGCCATGATCTAATGGAGAAAGTCATTCTAGTCATTTTCCCTCATGTCTGGCCCCTGCTAGTTCAGGTCTTGGTCCATAATCACTGAAATTCATGATAGTCAAGGTCTGGTCATATTACAGGACAAAGTCATTTTTTATAATTGTGTCTAGGAAACCATCAAATTGGTCTTTGAAAAGCATGTCCACAACAAGCCATGCAGGCCAGGGGGAGACCTTATACAGCTATGGTCCAAAAAGCTTCACCATCACCTGAAGAGACATCGACTCTTCTTCAAAACTCTGTTTTGAAGAAAAGTCAAACAAGGTCATTTATGACAAAGTTTTCCAAAAATGCACAAGTTTATTTTTCAGATGCAATCATGGTTTAGATGGCCAAATGCCCAATCACACAGTCCCCGCAAAGAAATGTCGAAAATTCCATCATAAGAGCCAAAATTTCAGAGAAAAATGAAAATCAGGGTGTTTTAAAATCAATGAAAAAAGTGCAAAACACAAACGTTTGAAAGTGGGTTTTCAAGGAAGAAAAAATCAAACCAGTTTCTCTCAAGCCTATATATATACTTGTTGTGGCCCAAAGCAAAGCCATTGTGCCATTGAAGACTTGGACAGACATTACAAAAGGTGGGAGAGCGAAATCATGAAAGTGTGAGTGAGTGAGAGTTGGTTTGGTAGGTGTGGCGCATACACCCAGAAGCGTAGCACACACAGAGGGCGCGGCGCACACGCAGCCTGCCCGCCGTTCAACTTTCTTAAGGGCACGACGCACACCCAGCGCGCGGCGCACTGGGCTTGGCACACGACGCACACAGCCAGGGGCATAAAAACAGTGCAAATCGTTTCAAATCTTGGTGAAGGCTAGCAAATCAAGAGGTAGGCCATGTTGACACCTCTCCTCTCTCAAATTTGTCAATGAATTGGTGTGCATAAGATATTTAAATGGTACCCGAAAAGCAAGATCGACCATGAAAAAATCATCAAGAAAAACGAGAAATGGGGCTGCAAAATGTGATGATAAACACCAACGTTCTGCTCCCCTCCCCTTGTCCCCTCACTCCTCATCGTTCCCGCCTCCATTCCATCATGTTTCCTAAGGAAACCGCCCTAAAACAGCCACTAAAACCCTCTCCCCTATTTTTCAAGAAAATTTGGGTGAGTTTACAGTGTGCGGTGCACACACGAGGTGGTGCGATGCACTCAGGGCGCACGGTGCACTAGGAGCCCGGTCACGGTGCAAAATCGCAACTGGTGCGGCGCATACCCGGCGCATGGAATACTGGGCAGAGCGCATGGCGCATAGACTTATAAGCCCAAAAATTTACTAAATTGCCTAAACTTTTTGTGAATAACCCTCAAGGTTCGAAAAGTATCCCAACTACCTTCACCATTGGCAGTTAAACTTGAAGAGGAATGTGGGTATGATGACCATGAATCAAATCCAAATTTTTTTTAAAAGTAAAACAAAGAATGACACAAAGAAGGTCAAGAAGCTAGGGTTTTGCTACAGTGACATTATTGCTAAAGTATGCTCCTACCCTACCTCTACCAACTAATTCCCCTGTAGCAGTTTCCCCTAATAGTTTCCACAGTAATCATATCCATTCATTCCTTTTATTCCTATGGCTCAAAATACCCAAACCCTACCCCATCAACACCATACCCAAAAACGCTCCCAAATCCCTGATAAATTTCTCCTTTTAAACCCCTATTCCCCTTTTCATCATTCCCCTCCTAACATTCCCTGTTTTATTGTCCCCTTGGTGACAAATTTTTAGAGCATCTATCAGTTTCATTGGATTCAGAGGGCAACATAAAACTAAGGGTACAAGAAGCAGTAATGGAATTAGAAAATTCATCAGAGTATGAGGAGGGGACCCACAGTGACACATCTTCAGGAGAGAGGGCCCATAGGAGACATCACCGGAGTGGCAGACATCTTAGAGATGAGCCAAACACCCTCACTGAGCTGCAGGCATGCCCGCTTTCCATGTCTTGTTTCCAGCACTTGGCATGTTATTAATTTTGTCAAAGGGTGGAAAATTTCAGAGTCCATCATGAGTTGGCCCGCCTTTTGGAACTTCATCTATAGGGAGGTCAATCCATCCTGGCTGGGGTCACTTTCACCTTGACACCAAAAACCATATCAGTGGCAACAGGAATATCGAACATTGGAGAGCAGTGGCATAAGAAAAGGAAGGTGGAGAGGCATCATTATGAGCCTTACATTAAGAATAGATGCTTGAGCCAGCTCACCAGATTTTTGAGAGATGAGTATGCTCCACTCATGAGATTGATCATGAATATTTCAGTTGTGAGGGGAGGTTTTCACGCCTTTATGCATATCACATCAGGCTGCTCATGCACTTCACCTGGGTGCGGATGATGAGCCTCCCATTTTTCATTTGCAACAACATTGAGAAGATGAAAAACTTCATGCAGTGCAAGACCCCTCGACAGCAACTAAACAGTGTCTATCATTTTGCTCTCATCCGGATTTTGGTGGACCATCAATTAGGATTGCAGTGTATTGCTTGGGAGGAATTCATCTCCCATGATTTTTTCAGCGCTCAACCGGTGGTATTAGAGGTAGAACATGAGGTGGGGGGTCCTTCACATCATTTTGAGTGCCATGAGACAATAACCATGCCAGTATACATCACATACCAGAAGGGCAGTAGACCGTTGTTCGCAGCAGCAAAGCGAGTGTTATCTCCACCCGAGGTGGAAGGGGCCTCGCTTCCGACATCACCACCACAGGAGTAGGGTAAGGGCAAGGAGCCAGTGTAGGAGGAGGGGCCATTAGGTGCACAAGACACCGGTGTCATCCTCATTCTGGATGAAGAGACAGAGGCAGAGAATGCCAAACTTAGGATGACCATTCGAGAGCAGGACATGGAAATCAAAGACTCGATACTCAATTTCGAGAGGGCCAGATGAGTCATCACGTATCTGGAGTAGAGAAACAAACATCTTCAGGACCAATAGATGATCATGGAGCTGCAAAGCATTCATGAATATCGACAAGCTGTCCAGCAGAGAGGGATCGAGCTCACTACCTTGGAGCAAGAGATCAACAACGACAGTGAGTCTTGGCTAGATCGGGTCAATCTACACTTGGAGCAGTGGTTGGATAAATCTAACAGGGAGAAAGACATGCTGAGGTGCATGACTCATCACTATCAGGCCTGAAACATGAGCTCCAAAGCAAGAATCAGGAGCCTAAAGGAAAAATTGAGCAAAGCGACAAAAGAGGCAAAGGAGGCAAAGGAGCAAGATCGGCTTCGAATCTTGGCTGAGGCTTCCTTGGCATAGCATAGAACTTCATAGGGAACCTCCAGCCCAAATTTCAAAAAAATTGGGCAAATTTTGGTCACAGGCAAATTTTTGGACACAAAACAGAAAATTCCTCCCTATGCGTCGCGCCACTAGCACAATGCTAAAATTATAGGACTCTAATCGAAGAACGGCTTGCATATTTGGATTCAGCATCAAACAATATGACTACTAGTGTCCGAGCAAGAAATTTTGACAAGATCTGGGCCTCCTAAAGGTCAAACAACGTCCAAAAATGGCCTCTCTGCCACTTTTTTGGCACACATAAAGCAGTCTTGGGAGAATGAAGATTTGGAGGGTCAAATGAGCACCAAATTTGGAAATTCTAGTGGGGTTATAAATTAGACAGGACAAGCTTTCCAATACGCCCACTTGGGTACATTTTGGACACCTGCAAGTGCCCCAAAATGGGCTCCAAAATGGTGCGACATACAGATAATTTGGCGCGACGCACAGAGAAAAAACTGTGAATTTGCTCCCGTTTCGTGAGATTTCGGGTCGTGACTTCTCCAAGTGGGCCCAGTCATCTACACTTTTGTTTTTTTAGCACCAAAGGTGGCATTTAAAGAGTTTTCTCTCCAGATGGGCATCTATCCAAGTGGCAAAGGAATGCAAAGGGTCACCCCAGCCAAATGTCATGCTTGAGAGTGCTGCACCTATAGTTGATGGTTGGCTCTCCATCTCCATTTCGAAATGATTTGAGTAACTTCCCAACCCCTGGGCGTTCCATCTCTTCCTCACACATTCTATATATTGTATGCAAGTTATTTGCAAAGGGTTGGTTGGCTTATAACTTCTGGAGGACTGTGGGAAAGAAACTTTTTTTCTGCACTGTATATTTTTTACAGAGAATTAATGAAAGGCAGTGGCTCTGTTTCATGAGATTCATGTGGTTTTGAGTGTAGCAAGTGTGTCTCTTATGTTTCATATGCATCTTTTTATGATTCATAGTTCATTTGGTATTCATTTATGGTGAAATGTTTCGAGTGAGATTAGGTAGAATTCAATTTTAATGCTCTACCTGTGGGCAAATTTCACGTACACTGTTCTTTCTTATGTTGAAAAGGATTCATGTTGCCCATGCCCTTTTCACCTTCTTAACCAATCTCTCCATTCCTTTGTTATGTTCCATAGTTTCATTTCGTATTCATTTCTGGTAAAAAATTTTGAGTGAGATTAGGTAGAATTCAATTTTATTGCTCTACCTGTGGGAAAATTTCATGTACAGTGTTCATTCTTCTATTGAAAAGGATTCATGTTTCCCATGCCCTTTTCACCTTCTTAATCAATCTTTCCATTCCACCATATTTTAAAACTAAATTTCTATGCTTTCAGCCTACCTTGCCTCACGAAATAATTTGTGCCTTTATGTTAAGTTCTCTGTTCATTGAGGTCCAGTGGTCCCATAACATCCCATAAACACAATCATTCACAAAAATCACTCCTTCTATTCATTTTCACTTACTAGCCTAAGACAAATAGTCCCTTGTAAGTCATCTCAGGCCATTTCATTTACTTATTCACTGAGTGTGACTCGGAGAGAGCCCTCTCCTGTTCTGGTAGGGCTAGCTACCAGACTGAGCGTGGTTTGTGGTTACGCTAAATTTTGCCTTCTTTCAGCCTAAGGCGAATTTATGTGCTAACATAGTGGCGACTCCGCTGGGGAAGAAATCAAATCCCCTTGGTCTTTAATAATTCTAAGCTTCTGGATGATAAGTTTAGGATTTGATAGGCTGATGTAAAATAGGTTGTGTCCTTTGATTTTTTCTCAATAGCACGCTGGCTTCTCGAAGATACACCAGAGCTAATCCAGATCCCGACCCTCCACTGATCTACGAAAATCCCAATTTGATTTCTAGAAATCTTCCTCAAGAAAGCCCTATATTGCCCGTCCTCAAATCTCATTCATGCCCGGACATTTTTGAGTATATTGAAGAGCTAGAGTTTGACGAGCAGTTTGAATTGTCGTTGTTTGAAACCAAGTTAGAAGAGCGGTTGACTCTACAGTCCATAATCCAAAATTTCTTGTAGACTTGGATACGGAAAGGGCTAACCGGTCTATTGATAACTACATAATAGCTCAGCTTCAAACTCCCATTGTTAGCCCCGTACAAACTGTGCACACTCCTCCAATGCCTCCGAGGACAAATCCACTGAGAGTAATGGCTACACGTTTCGCACTGCTTGTTTTGCCTCAAACTCTAGATGATATGCCTGCTGATTACCAAAGAAAAATCCCATTCTTTGATGGCACTCCTAACGGAATTACTACACAAAAACATGTGGACAGAATGACAGACTTTTATGAACTTCATGAGATAGATGCAGAAAAAGTGGCAATGAGACTCCTTGTACAAACATTTGTAGGTGAAGTAAGGAAATGGTTCAGAGGTTTACCGGCTGCACGTATCGCCACCTTGGCAGACCTACAAAGACAATTCTTGAACCGCTGGGAAGTGAAAAATAACACTCTTCAAATTTTTTCCGAATATGAGAAAATCAAGAGAAACGTTGGTGAGTCAGTCCAAGATTATTGCATGAGATTGAATACAGTGTATAATGAAATTCCAGATGATCTAAGGCCATCCGTGGGACTAGCCATGTTGAAATTCCTGAATGGTTTTGATGTTGATATGGCTTATCAATTGAGAGAAAGAGAACCGGCTACGACGGAAGACATGCAGAAGATAGCAGTCAGCATTGAAGCAAATTTGCTTACCAAGAGGGCTAGAGCGAAAGCAGAAATGAAGGTCACTGCCAAGGAAGAATCTTCCTCGGTAGATCAGCTACTTAGGAAGGTAGAACAAATGCTTGAGAGAGTGACACTTGACAAACTGGAGCCACAAGGTAGAAATCCTAACTTCCGTGGCCAACAACAACCATAGTATAGGATAAGACAGAGAGATCGGTGAGCTCAAGAGCCAATTGCATAGCAAGCAATACAAACACCTTTGCAGCAAAATTTTGTGCACGAACCGGAATCAGATGAAGACGAGAATGTAATGGGCGAAGAGAATCATCTCATTAATCCTGACGATTTGCCTACTTATCTCACTAAAGAGGACGAGTATACAGAGAATTCAACCGCACACAAGGATGGAAATTTAATTCTGGCAAGCAACACCGTCTTGGAGGAACAATCAGATGAATATCAAAGAGGCTACATGAATGCTCTATCCGCCTAATAGCAACGATATTCACTTAGAAACAGGGATGTGCCAGTAAGGCCCATTCAGAAAAAGAAAGATGTTGAAGCACCAAAAAATGATTCAGCTGGTATGCAAAGGAAAGGAAAGGAGGTGGTTGAAGCAGAAAGTAGCAAATCAGCATCAGTAGAACCAGCACATCAGCAAGTTACATCGAAGAAAGTGAGAGGAAAGAAATCCTGATCAAAGAGGTTGAGAGGATTCCCGCGTTCAATTTAGAGAATGAAATTTCCAAACTAAAAATATCTATCCCTTTGACTCAAATATTGAAGAACAACAGTTATAAAGGACAAGTATCTAAAATGTTAAATTTGGATCCGATGTCAAACATGGTGAACGTCGAAGATGATCAACCTGAAATGATTTTTGGGCTAACATCAAATGGCGAGTCTCATGACAGCGAGGTGCCACCTTTCTACATCAGTTTGAGGTTGCATGATTTCGTTTTACATAACGCCATGTTTGATTCCGGAGCCTCTCACAATCTTATGCCCAAGGCAATCATGGACAAGCTCGGTATAGACGTCACCCGGCAATATCATGATCTCTATTCATTTGATTCCAGTAGAGTAAGATGTATAGGTATCATCAAAGACTTGGTTGTGAGTTTGGATCAGCTCCCCATGAAGAATGTATTGATGGATGTTGTAGTGGCAGACATTCCTCCAATGTTTGGCATGCTTCTTTCTAGGTCTTGGGTAGCGAAACTAAAAGGAACACTATAGCTAGACTTTTCTTATGCAATGATCCCAGTATTTGGACAGATGAGGAAATTATATCGGGAACAGAAAATGAAGTACATGATCACAAGCAAGGAGAAACCAATAAATCATCCTATTAACTATGTACATACAGATTTAGAGTCTTTTGTTTTGTATTCAGATAGTTTGAATGATATTGATAGTCAGTTGGTAGAAGCAGATGATATTCCATAAATAACAGAAAATTTTAGAGTGGTTTTAAAGAAAGAGGAACAAAAAAAACAGAACACTGTTGGGCAATCAGTTGAAAACAATGGACAGCAAGTAGGCAAGGCACAACACACAAATTTCCAGCACTTGCAAGAGCAGGAAGAAGGATTGTGGACCATGGATTTTGATGGAGTTGTAGGAAATGACGGCGCTGGAATACGAATTTGGGTACGCAGTCCCTTCTCCGCCCCAAACAAGGTCCCTAGTAACGTACGGGTTTGCTCTTACAAGTTCGCTTTTGGATGTTCAAATAATGAAGCTGAATATGAAGCTCTGATTACTAGCCTGAAAATTCTAAGAAAGCTGAACGCTAAGAGGATTTCAGTATATGGCAACTCTGAATTGGTTATCAAGCAGGTCAGAGGCGAATATCAAGCAAAACATCCTAGGATGCGGGCCTACCATAACGTAGTCCTAGACATTTTGAAATTGTTCTCATAATACACCTTGACATGTGTGCCTCGCATACAAAATAGCATTGTCGATGCTCTTGCTAAGGCAGTGAGCCGTTTGAAAATCGCAATGAATTCTAGCAACAAATTTCAAATCTATGTCAAACATCGTCCAATCGTTCCAAACAATTAGAGATATTGGCAAGTATTCCAAGATGATGATGAGATTGAGGATTTTCTGCAAAACAAAGGCAAGTTTAAAGAGACCTCAATTGATGAAGAAAATGATGATGGAAAAGGAAATGGTACAGATGAAATGCAGACCAATGAAATGGACGTGTTGTAGCAATTCAACACGTGTGCAAGCAATTCAGCAAATAGATCTGCCTCGAAGTAAAAAGGAGATACAATCATTCAATGGCAAGATGAACTTCCTCCGTAGCTTTATACCCAATCTCATGGAGCATCTAAAAGAAATGACAAACATACTTAAGAAGGACATCCAAGTGAAATGGACGGAAGAGGCGGTAAAATCTTTCAATTTGGTCAAATTGGCTCTTTCCTCAGCACCAGTTCTAGTAAGCCCATTACTATACTTAGGATTTCATAGTGTTTTCTTTTGCTTCGGAGCATACTATGGCAGCAGTATTATTGAAGAAAAGAGAGGGTCATGAAAGACCCATTGCATTTTTCAATAGAGCTATAAGAGACGCAACTTTAAAGTATAACATCATTGAAAAGCAGGCTCTTGCGCTTGTGAAGGCATTGAAATATTTCCAGGTATATATTCTACATTCTCACGTTCTGGCCTATGTTCCCAGCACCGCTGTAAAATATTTTTTAGTTCAGGCCGATCCAGAAGGAAGAAGAGGCAAGTGGATTACAGCCTTGCTGGAATATGATATAGAAATAAAGCCCACAAAACTAGTGAAAGGACAGGGGTTGGCAAAGCTAATGGCTAAATCAAACTTGCATGCTTTGGACATAAATCTGATTGCTGCTTTATTTGATGAAAATGATGAAGAAATCCCAATTCAGATATTTGAAATGTTCACTCATTCTCCATGGTATTTTGATATCATATATGTACTAAAAAATTTGTCACCTCTGCCCGACATGACTAGGAACAAAGCGAGAACACTTAAGTTGAAGGCTGCCAAGTTTTGCGTTCTTAATTTAGCACTATATTGGAAAGACCCCAGTGGAGTTTTGTTAAATTTTTTGGTGGAAGAGGAAGCAAAGAAAGTCATGGAGGACTGCCATCAAGGAGACTGTGGAGGTCACTTCTTTTGGAAGTCAACGGTGAACAAAATTCTGAGAGCAGGGTACTATTGGCCGACTTTATTTGCTGATGTATATAATATGGCCAAGCACTATCACAAGTGCCAATTTTTTGAATGAAAGTGAAAGTTACAGCCTCTGCCACTCAAGCCCATAGAGGTGAGCACCCCTTTTCAGCAATGGGGGTTTGATTTCATTGGCAAAATACACCTCGCTTCTTTCGGGCAACATAAATGGATCCTCACAGCTACAGATTACTTCACAAAATGGATTGAGGCGATCCCCACCAGACAGGCCACAGATGCGGTGATCATTTCATTCCTCGAAAATAACATCTTGTCCCGCTTTGGTTGTCCGAACAAGCTGATCACCGATAACGCAGCAACATTCAAGTCAAAGTGGATGGTAGAATTTTGTCATAAATATCACATTATATTGGGTCATTCAACTACCTATCATCCGCAAGGCAATGGATTAGCAAAGTCCTCAAACAAATCATTGGTCAACATAATCAAGAAGCTGCTGGAAATGAACAAGAAGAACTGGCATAAAAGGTTGGTAAATGCACTTTGGGCAGATCGGGTAAGCCAGAAGAAGTCCATAGGTACATCACCGTTTGAGCTAGTTTATGGAGTTGATACGGTATTTCCTTCCTCTCTCGCTGCCCCAGTTGTCAGACTTCTTCAGGAGGCTGGCAGCGAAGAAGATCCCATGCAAAGGAGGCTGAATCAAATGGTCCACTTGCAGTAGACCAGAGAAGAAGTCTTCAAGAACACATCCGAATTGCAGGAGAAAATCAAGAAAATTTATGATAGAAAGACAAACATGGATAGATTTCCGGTGGATGATGTAGTGCTGAAATGGGATGCAAGAAACGAGGAGAAAGGCAAGCATGGTAAGTTCGAGAACCTTTGGAAAGGTCCTTTCAAGATCGTAGGATGTCGAGGGTAGAATGCTTTTCTTCTTAGGGAAATAAACGGAGAGGATTGTCCAGGGGGGCCGATCAATGGTCGGCTGCTCAAGCGGTATCACTTCTAAGTTATCAAACGCTGCTTCCACTGTCATTGTAAATACCATTTTATTTCAGTTTTGTTAGATTTGTTCAAATTAGTTTTTAAGTCATTTTAATGTCAAGTTTGAGTCAGTCTTTTGGTCTTTCAGCTTCATAAATGAGTCAGAGTCCGGTACTATCTATCAAAATGATGAATCCATAGCCCAATGGATGAAGGCACTATATAGCTCCTCCAGAGATCTGCTATTCTTGGCACCTCCAAGGAGCTACCATCCCCCATTGGAGCCAATGTTAGAGTCGGTCTGGTCAAGTCCTCCGCCAGGGATCAAAACTCTTTATGCATTTCATGATTAGGTGTCCTGCTCCACTCTTCCAGTTGCATTTTGCTAGGGACATGCCATGATCTGACGGAGAAATTCATGCTAGTCATTTTCCCTCATGTCTGGCCCCTGTTGGTTCAGGTCTTGGTCCATAATCACTGAAATTCATGATAGTCAAGGTTTGGTCATATTACAGGACAAAGTCATTTTTTATGATTATGTCTAGGAAACCATCAAATTGGTCTTTGAAAACCATGTCTAGAACAAGCCATGCAGGTCAGGGGGAGACCTTATACAGCTATGGTACAGAAAGCTTCATCATCACTTGAAGAGACATCAACTCTTCTTCAAAACTCTGTTTTGAAGAAAAGTCAAACAAGGTCATTTATGACAAATTTTTCCAAAAATGCACAAGTTGATTTTTCAGATGTAGTCATGGTTTCGATGGCCAAATGCCCAGTCACACATTCCTTGCAGAGAAATGCCGAAAATCCCATCATAAGAGCCAAAATTTCAGAGAAAAATGAAAATCAGGGTGTTTTAAAATCAATGAAAAAAGTGCAAAACACAAACATTTGAAAGTGGGTTTTCAAGGAAGAAAAAATCAAACCAGTTTCTCTCAAGGCTATATATATACTTGTTGTGGCCCAAAGCAAAGCCATTGTGCCAAAGAAGACTTGGAGAGACATTACAAGAGGTGGGAGAGCGAAATCGTGAAAGTGTGAGTGAGTGAGAGTTGGTTTGGTAGGCGTGGGGCATACACCCAGGAGCGCGGCGCACATAGAGGGCGCGAGACACACGTAGCCTCCCTGTCATTCAGCTTTGCTAAGGGCATGACGCACACCCTACGCGCGGCGCACTGGGCTTGGCACGCGACGCACAGAACCAGGGGCATAAAAACAATGCAAATCATTCCAAACCTCGGTGAAGGCTAGCAAATCAAGAGGTAGGCCCTGTTGACACCTCTCCTCTCTCAAATTTGTCAATGATTTGGTGTGCATAAGATATTTAAATGGTACCCGAAAATCAAGATCGACCATGAAAAAATCATCAAGAAAAACGAGAAATGGGGCTGCAAAATGTGATGATAAACACCAAGGTTCTGCTCCCCTCCCCTTGTCCCCTCACTCCTCATCGTTCCCGCCTCCATTCCATCATGTTTCCTAAGGAAACCACCCTAAAACAACCACTAAAACCCTCTCCCCTATTTTTCAAGCAAATTTGGGGGAGTTTACAGTGCTTGACGCACACATGAGGTGGCGCAGCGCACTCAGGGCGCGCGGTGCACTGGGAGCTCGGTCATGGTGCAAAATCGCCACTGGTGCAGCGCATACCCGGTGCGTGGCACACAGACTTATAAGCCCAAAAATGTATTAAATTGCCCAAAATTTTTGTGAATAACCCTCAAGGTTGGAAAAGTAGCCCAACTACCTTCACCATTGGCAGTTAAACTTGAAGAGGAATGTGGGTATGATGACCATGAATCAAATGCAAAAAAATTTTAAAAGTAAAACAAAGAATGACACAGAGAAGTTCAAGAAGCTAGGGTTTTGCTATAGTGACATTATTGCTAAATTATGCTCCTACCCTACCTTTACTAGCTAATTCCCCTATAGCAGTTTCCCCTAATAATCGCCCTAGCTCCACTGTAATCATATCCATTCGTTCCCTTTATTCCTATGGCTCAAAATATCCAAACCCTACCCCATCAACACCATACCCAAAAACGCTCCCAAATCTCTGATAAATTTCTCCTTTTAAACCCCTATTCCCCTTTTCATCATTCCCCTCCTAACATTCCCTGTTTTATTGTCCCCTTAGTGATAGATTTTCAGAGCATCTATCAATTTCATTGGATTTAGAGGGAAACATAAAACTCAGGGTACAAGCAGCAGTAATGGCATCAGAAAATTCATCAGAGTATGAGGAGGGGACCCACAGTGACACATCTTCAGGAGAAAGGTCCCATAGGAGACATCACCGGAGTGGCAGACATCGTAGAGATGAGCCAAACACCCTCACTGAGTTGTAGGCATGCCCGCTTGCCATGTCTTGTGTCCAGCACTTGGCATGTTATGAATTTTGTCAAAGGGTGGAAAATGTCAGAGTCCATCATGAGTTGGCCCGCCTTTTTGCACTTCATCTACAGGGAGGTCAATCCATCCTTGCTGGGGTCACTTTTACCTTGACACCAGAAACCATATCAGTGGCAACAGGAATACCGAACATTGGAGAGTAGTTGAAAAAGAAAAAGAACGTGGAGAGGCATCATTATGAGCCTTACATCAAGAACAGCTGCTTGAGCCAGCTCACCAGAGTTTTTCCATTCAGATTTTTTAGAGATGAGTATGCCCCACTCATGAGATTGATCATGAAGTATTTCAGTTGCGAGGGGAGGTTTTCACGCCTTTATGCATATCACATCAGGTTGCTCATGCACTTCACCCGGGTGCGGATGATGAGCCTCCCATTTTTAATTTGCAAAAACATTTAGAAGATGAAAAACTTCATTCAGCGCAAGACCCCTCAACAGCAGCTAAACAGTGTCTATCATTTTTCTCTCATCCGGATTTTGGTGGACCATCAGTTAGGATTGTAGGGTATTACTTAGGAGGACTTCATCTCTCGTGATTTTTTCAGTGCTCCAACGCTGGTATCAAAGGGAGAGCATGAGGTGGGGGGTCCTTCACATCAGTTTGAGCGCCATGAGACTGCCACCATGCCAGTATACATCACATACCAAAAGGGCAGTAGACCGTTGTTTGTAGCAGCAAAGCGAGTGTTATCTCCACCCAGGGTGGAAGGGGCCTCACTTCCGACATCAACACCACAGGAGAAAGGTAAGGGCAAGGATCCAGTGCAGGCGGAGGAGCCATTAGGTGCACAAGAGACTGGTGTCATCCTCATTCTGGATGAAAAGACAGAGGCAGAGAATGCCAAACTTAGAATGACTATTCGGGAGCAGGACATGGAAATCATAGACTTGATACTCAATTTCGAGAGGGCCAGATGGGTCATCAAGTATCTGGAGTAGAGAAACAAATAGCTTGAGGACCAACATACGATCATGGAGCTGCAAAGCATTCGTGAAAATCGACAAGTTGTCCAGCAGAGAGGGATCGAGCTCACTACCTTGGAGTAAGAGATCAACAACGACCATGAGTCTTGGTTGGATCGGGTCAATCTACACTTGGAGCAGCGGTTGGATAAAGCTAACAGGGAGAAAGACATGTTGAGGCACATGACTCATCACTACCAGGCCTGAAACATGAGCCCCAAAGCAAGAATCAGGAGCCTAAAGGCAAAATTGAGCAAAGCGACAAAAGAGGCAAAGGAGGCAAAGGAGCAAGATCAGCTTCAAATCTTGTTGAGGCTTCCTTGGCACAGCATAGCACTTCATAGGGAACCTCCAGCCCAAATTTCAAAAAATTTGGCAAATTTTGGTCACAAGCAAATTTTTGGACACAAAACAGAAAATTCCTCCCTGTGCGCCACGCCAATAGCGAAATGATAAAATTATAGGGCTCTAATCAAGGAACGGCTTGCATATATGGATTTTGCATCAAGAAATATGACTACTGGTGTCCGGGCAAGAAATTTTGACAAGATATGGCCCTCCTAAAGGTCAAAACACATCCAAAAATGGCCTCTCTGCCACTTTTTTGACACACAGAAAGCAGTCTTGGGAGAATGAAGATTTGGAGGGGAAAATAAGCACCAAATTTGGAAATTATAGTGGGGTTAGAAAGTAGAAAAGACGGGCTTTCCAACAAGCCCACTTGGGTGCATTTTGGACACCTGAAACTGCCCCAAAACGGGCTCCAAAGTGGCGCAACGCACAGAGAATTTGGCGTGGCGCACAAAGAAAAAAACTGCCAATTTGCTCCCGTTTCACAAGATTTTGGGTCGCGACTTCTCCATGTGGGCCCAGTCATCTACACTTCGGCTTTTTTTGCACCAAAGGTGGCATTTAAAGAGTTTTCTCTCCAGATGGGCATCTATCCAAGTGGCAAAGGAATGCAAAGGGTCACCCCAGCCAAATGTCATGCTTGAGAGCGCTGCACCTGTAGCTGATGGTTGGCTCTCCATCTCCATTTCGAAATGATTTGAGTAACTTCCCAACCCCTAGGCATTCTATCTCTTCCTCACACATTATATATATTGTATGCAAGTTATTTGCAAAGGGTTGGTCAATCCATCCTAGCTGGGGTCACTTTCACCTTGACACCAAAAACCATATCAGTGGCAACAGGAATACCAAACATTGGTGAGCAGTGGCATAAGAAAAAAAAGGTGGAGAGGCATCATTATGAGCCTTACATCAAGAAAAACTACTAGAGCCAGCTCACCAGAGTTTTTCCATTCAGATTTTTGAGAGATGAGTATGCTCCACTCATGAGATTGATCATGAATATTTCAGTTGCGAGGGGAGGTTTTCACGCCTTTATGCATATCACATAAGGTTGCTCATGCACTTCACCCAGGTGTGGATGATGAACCTCCCATTTTTCATTTGCAACAACATTGAGAAGATGAAAAACTTCATGCAGTGCAAGACCCCTCGACAGCAACTAAACAGTGTCTATCATTTTGCTCTCATCCGGATTTTGATGGACCATCAGTTAGGATTGCATGGTATTGCTTGGGAGTACTTCATCTCCCATGATTTTTTCAGTGCTCCACCGGTGGTATTAGAGGAAAAACATGAGGTGGGGGGTCCTTCACATCAATTTGAGCACCATGAGACTACAACCATGCCAGTATACATCACATACCAGAAGGGCAGTAGACCGTTGTTCGCAGCAGCAAATCAAGTGTTATCTCCACCCGGGGTGGAAGGGGCCTCGCTTCTGACATCAGCACCACAGGAGCAGGGTAAGGGCAAGGAGCCAGTGCAGGAGGAGGGGCCATTAGGTGCACAAGGCACTGGTGTCATCCTCATTCCAGATGAAGAGACAGAGGCAGAGAATGCCAAACTTAGGATGACCATTCGAGAGCTGGACATGGAAATCAAAGACTCGATACTCAATTTCGAGAGGGCCAGATGGGTCATCAAGTATCTGGAGCAGAGAAACAAACAGCTTGAGGACCACCAGACGATCATGGAGCTGCAAAGCATTCGTGAAAATTGACAAGTTGTCCAGCAGAGAGGGATCGAAATCACTACCTTGGAGCAAGAGATCAACAACGACGGTGAGTCTTGGCTAGATCGGGTCAATCTACACTTGGAGCAGTGGTTGGATAAGTCTAACAAGGATAAATACATGCTTAGGCACATGACTCATCACTATCAGGCCCGAAACATGAGCTCCAAAGCAAGAATCAGGAGCCTAAAGGCAAAATTCAGCAAAGCGACAAAAGAGGCAAAGGAGGCAAAGGAGCAAGATCAGCTTCGAATCTTGGCTTAGGCTTCCTTGGCATAGCATAGAACTTCATAGGGAACCTCCAGCCCAAATTTCAAAAAATTTGGGCAAATTTTGGTCACAGGCAAATTTTTGGACACAAAACAGAAAATTCCTCCCTGTGTGTCGCGCCACTCGCGCAAAGCTAAAATTATAGGACTCTAATCGAGGAACGCATTGCATATTTGGATTCAGCATCAAAAAATATGACTACTGGTGTCCGAGCAAGAAATTTTGACAAGATCTGGGCCTCCTAAAGGTCAAACAACATCCAAAAATGGCCTCTCTGCCACTTTTTTGACACACAGAAAGCAGTCTTGGGAGAATGAAGATTTGGAGGGGCAAATGAGCACCACATTTGGAAATTCTAGTGGGGTTAGAAAGTAGACAGGACAGGCTTTCCAATAAGCTGACTTGTGTATATTTTGGACACCTGCAAGTGCCCCAAAAGGGGCTCCATATTGGTGCGACATACAGATAATTTGGCGCAGCGCAAAGAGAAAAAATTGCCAATTTGCTCCCGTTTCGCGACATTTCGGGTCGCGACTTCTCCAAGTGGGCCCAGTCATCTACACTTTGGTTTTTCTAGCACCAAAGGTGGCATTTAAAGAGTTTTCTCTCCAGATGGGCATCTATCCAAGTGACAAATTAACGCAAAGGGTCACCCCAGCTAAATGTCATGCTTGAGAGTGTTGCACCTATAGCTGATGGTTGGCATCCATCTCCATTTCGAAATGATTTAAGTAACTTCCCAAACGGGCTTTCCATCTCTTCCTCACACATTCTATATATTGTATGCAAGTTATTTGCAAAGGGTTGGTTGGCTTGTAACTTCTGGGGGACTGTGGGAAAGAAACTTTGTTTCTGCACTGTATATTTTTTACAGAGAATTAATGAAAGGCAGTGGCTCTGTTTCATGAGATTCATGTGGTTGTGAGTGTAGCAAGTGTGTCTCTTATGTTTCATATGCATCTTTTTATGATTCATAGTTCATTTGGTATTCATTTCTGGTGAAATGTTTCGAGTGAGATTAGGTAGAATTCAATTTTATTGCTCTACCTGTGGGCAAATTTCACGTACACTGTTCTTTCTTATGTTGAAAAGGATTCATGTTGCCCATGCCCTTTTCACCTTCTTAACCAATCTCTCCATTCCTTTGTTATGTTCCATAGTTTCATTTCGTATTCATTTCTGGTGAAATTTTTCGAGTGAGATTGGGTAGAATTCAATTTTATTGCTCTACCTGTGGGAAAATTTCATGTACAGTGTTCATTCTTCTATTGAAAAGGATTCATGTTGCCCATGCCCTTATCACCTTCTTAATCAATCTTTCCATTCCACCATATTTTAAAACTAAATTTCTATGCTTTCAGCCTACCTTGCCTCACGAAATAATTTGTGCCTTTATGTTAAGTTCTCTATTCATTGAGGTCCAGTGGTCCCATAACATCCCAGAAACACATTCATTCACAAAAATCACTCCTTATATTCATTTTCACTTACTAGCCTAAGACAAATAGTCCCTTGTAAGTCATCTCAGGCCATTTCATTTACTTATTCACTGAGTGTGACTCAGAGAGAGCCCTCTCCTGTTCTGGTAGGGCTAGCTACCAGACTGAGCGTGGTTTGTGGTTACGCTAAATTTTTCCTTCTTTCAGCCTAAGGTGAATTTAGGTGCTAACATAGTGGTGACTCTGCTGGGGCAGAAATCAAATCCCCTTGGTTTTTAATAATTCTAAGCTTCTGGATGATAAGTTTAGGATTTGATAGGCTAATGTAAAATAGGTTGTGTCCTTTGATTTTTTCTCAATAGCATGCTGGCTTCTCGAAGATACACCAGAGCTAATCCAGATCACGACCCTCCACTCATCGACGAAAATCCCAATTTGATTTCTAGAAATCGTCCTCAAGAAAGCCCTATATTGCCCGTCCTCAAATCTCATTCATGCCGGGACATTTTTGAGTATATTAAAGAGCTAGAGTTTGACGAGCAGTTTGAATTATCGTTGTTTGAAACCAAGTCAGAAAGAGCGGTTGACTCTACTGTCCATAATCCACAATTTCTTGTAGACTTGGATACGGAAAGGGCTAACCGGTCTATTGATAACTACATAATAGATCAGCTTCAAACTCCCATTGTTAGCCCCGTACAAACTGTGCACACTCCTCCAACGCCTCTGAGGACAAATCCACTGAGAGTAATGGCTACACGTTTTGCACCGCTTGTTTTGCCTCAAATTCTAGATGATATGCCTGCTGATTACCAAAGCAAAATCCCATTCTTTGATGGCACTCCTAACGGCATTACTGCACAACAACATGTGGACAGAATGACAGACTTTTATGAACTTCATGAGATAGATGCGGAAAAAGTGGCGATGAGACTCCTTGTACAAACATTTGTAGGTGAAGTAAGGAAATGGTTCAGAGGTTTACCGGCTGCATGTTTCACCACCTTGGCAGAACTACAAAGACAATTCTTGAACCACTGGGAAGTGAAAAATAGCCCTCTTCAAATTCTGTCTGAATATGAGCAAATTTAGAGAAACGCTGGTGAGTCAGTCCAAGATTATTGTGTGAGATTCAGTACAGTGTATAATGAAATTCCAGATGATCTAAGGCCATCCGTGGGACTATCCATGTTGAAATTCCCGAATGGTTTTGATGTTGATATGGCTTATCAATTGAGAGAAAGAGAACCAACTACGATGGAAGACATGCAGAAGATAGCAGTCAGCATTGAAGCAAATTTGCTGACCAAGAGGGCTAGAGCGAAAGTAGAAATGAAGGTCACTGCCAAGGAAGAATCTTCCTCAGTAGATCAGCTACTTAGGAAGGTAGAACAAATGCTCGAGAGATTGACACTTGACAAACCGGAGCCACAAGGTAGAAATCCTAACTTCCGTGGCCAACAAAAACCATAGTATAGGATAAGACAGAGAGATCGGCGAGCTCAAGAGCCAATTGCATAGCAAGCAGTACAAACACCTTTGCAGCAAAATTTTGTGCACGGACCGGAATCAGATGAAGACGGGAATGTAATGGGTGAAGAGAATCATCTCATTACTCCTGACAATTTGCCTACTTATTTCACTGAAGAGGACGAGTATACAGAGAATTCAGCCGCACACAAGGATGGAAATTTAAGTCTGGAAAGGAACACCGTCTTGGAGGAAAATCAGATGAATATCAACGAGGCTACATGAATGCTCTATCCGCCCAATAGCAACGATATTCACTTAGAAACAGGGATGTGCCAGTAAGGCCCATTCAGAAAAAGAAAGATTTTGAAGCACCAAAAAATGATTCAGCTGGTATGCAAAGGAAAGAAAAGGAGGTGGTTGAAGTAGAAAGCAGCAAATCAGCATCAGCAGAACCAACACATCAACAAGTTACATCGAAGAAAGTGAGAGGAAAGAAATCCCGATCAAAGAGGTGGAGAGGATTCCCACGTTCAATTTAGAGAATGAAATTTCCAAACTAAAAATATCCATCCCTTTGACTGAAATATTGAATAACAACAGTTATAAAGGACAAGTATCTAAAATGTTAAATTTGGATCCGATGTCAGACATGGTGAACATCGAAGATGATCAGCCTGAAATGATTTTTGGGCCAGCATCAAATGGCGAGTCTCATGACAGCGAGGTGCCACCTTTCTACATCAGTTTGAGGTTGCATGATTTCGTTTTACATAACACCATGTTTGATTCTGGAGCCTCTCACAATCTTATGCCCAAGGCAATCATGGACAAGCTCGGTCTAGACGTCACCCGGCAATATCATGATCTCTATTCATTTGATTCCAGTAGAGTAAGATGTATAGGTATCATCAAAGACTTGGTTGTGAGTTTGGATCAGCTCCCCATGAAGAATGTATTGATGGATGTTATAGTGGCAGACATTCCTCCAAGGTTTGGCATGCTTCTTTCTAGGTTTTGGGTAGCGAAACTAAAAGGAATACTACAGCTAGACCTCTCCTATGCAATGATCCCAGTATTTGGACAGATGAGGAAATTATATCGGGAACAGAAAATGAAGTACATGATCACAAGCAAGGAGAAACCAATAAATCATCCTATTAACTATGTACATACAGATTTAGAGTCTTTTGTTTTGTATTCAGATAATTTGAATGATATAGATAGTCAGTTGGTAGAAGCAGATGATATTCCAGAAATAACAGAAAATTTCAGAGTGGTTTTAAAGAAAGAGGAACAAAAACAATAGAACACCGCTGGGCAATCAGCTGAAAACAATGGACAGCAAGTAGGCAAGACACAACACACAGATTTCTAGCACTTGCAAGAGGAGGAAGAAGGATTGTGGACCATGGATTTTGATGGAGCTGTAGGAAATGACAGCGTTGGAATAGGAATTTGGGTACGCATTCCTTTCTCCACCCCAAACAAGGTCCCTAGTAACGTACGGGTTTGCTCTTACAAGTTGGCTTTTGGATGTTCAAATAATGAAGCTGAATATGAAGCTCTGATTGCTGGCCTAAAAATTCTAAGAAAGCTGAACGTTAAGAGGATTTTAGTATATGGCGACTCTGAATTGGTTATCAAGCAGGTCAGAGACGAATATCAAGCAAAACATCCTAGGATGCGGGCCTACCGTAACGTAGTCCTTGACATTTTGAAATTATTCTCATAATACACATTGACATGTGTGCCTCGCATACAAAATAGCATTGTCGATGCTCTTGTTAAGGCAGTGAGTCGTTTGAAAATCCCAATGAATTCTAGCAACAAATTCGAAATCTATGTCAAACACTGTCCAATCGTTCCAAACAATTAGAGATATTGGCAAGTATTCCAAGCTGATGACGAGATTGAGAATTTTCTGCAAAACAAAGGCAAGTTTAAAGAGACCTCAATTGATGAGGAAAATGATGATGGAAAAGGCAATGGTATAGATGAAATGTAGATCAATGAAATGGACGTGTTGCAGCTGAAGAATAATGTTATTCCCAAAGGCTTGATACCTCTAGAAGAACTCTTCGATTAGGATGATGTAGCCCGCAAGCCAACATTGCAGCCAATAGAGAAGGGCGTGAAAGAGGTCAATATCGGGACAGCTACAAATCCTAAATTGGTAAAGTTGTCCAAAGCATTGCCGCCAAAGACCAAGGATAAATATATCAGTTTGATGTCTTCATTTGTAGATGTGTTTGCTTGGGATTATTCTGATTTAAAGACATATGACACTAGCATAATTCAGCACACTATACCCATTAAGCCTAATCAAAAGCCATTCAGACAAAAGTTGAGAAGACTAAATCCAAATTTGATGCCATCTATTGAAAAGGAGATCAACAAGTCGTACAAATCAGGAATCATTGTGCCAATCAGATTTTCAGATTGGATCTCCAAATTGGTACCCGTAAGGAAAAAGACAGGGGAGATTCGCTTATGCATCGATTTCAGAAGTCTAAACAAAGTCTCATTGAAGGACAACTATCCACTGCCCAAAATGGACCACATTCTTTAGCGAGTAGTGGGGGCATCTCGCATGTCATTGCTTGATGCTTATTCAGGATATAACCAAGTTTCTGTTCATGAGGACGACAGAGACAAGACAACGTTCACCACTCCATGGGGGACCTTTCATTACGCAAAAATGCCTTTCAGTTTGAAGAATGCGGTGCCACATTTCAGCGTGCTATGGACTTGGCTTTTGCAAACTAGAAAGATGTATTTTTGGTGGTGTATTTGGATGATTTGACGGTGTTTTCTAAATCTGATGAAGAGCACATGTACCATATTAAAACTGTCTTCCTAAAGTGCAGAAAATATGGCTTGTCGCTGAATCCAAAGAAGAGCTTGTTCGCCATGGAAGAAGGCAAACTACTCAGACACATTATCTCCAAGGATGGCATCCGGATTGACCCGGCACGTGTGCAAGCAATTCAGCAAATAGATCTGCCTCGAAGTAAAAAGGAGATACAATCATTCAATGGCAAGATGAACTTCCTCCGTCGCTTTATACCCAATCTCGCGGAGCATCTAAAAGAAATGACAAACATGCTTAAGAAGGACAACCAAGTGGAATGGACGGAAGAGGCGGTAAAATCTTTCAATTTGGTCAAATTGGCTCTTTCCTCAGAACCAGTTCTCATAAGCCCGAACTATACTTAGGATTTCATAGTGTTTTCTTTTGCTTCGGAGCATACTATGGCAGCAGTATTATTGCAGAAGGAGAGGGTCATGAAAGACCCATTGCATTTTTCAGTAGAGTTATAAGAGACGCAACTTTAAAGTATAACATCATTGAAAAGTAGGCTCTTGCGCTTGTGAAGGCATTGAAATATTTCCAGGTATATATTCTACATTCTCATGTTCTGGCCTATGTTCCCAGCACCGCTGTAAAAGATGTTTTAGTTCAAGCCGATCCGGAAGGAAGAAGAGGCAAGTGGATTACAGCCTTGCTGGAATATGATATAGAAATAAAGCCCACAAAACTGGTGAAAGGACAGGGGTTGGAAAAGCTAATGGCTGAATCAAACTTGCATGCTTTGGACATAAATCCAATTGCTGCTTTATTTGATGAAAATGATGAAGAAATGCCAATTCAGATATCTGAAATGTTCACTCATTCTCCATGGTATTTTGATATCATATATGTACTAAAAAATTTGTCACCTCCGCCTGGCATGACTAGGAACAAAGCGAGAACACTTAAGTTGAAGGCTGCCAAGTTCTGCATTCTTAATTCAGCACTATATTGGAAAGACCCCGGTGGAGTTTTGTTAAATTGTTTGGTGGAAGAGGAAGCAAAGCAAGTCATGGAGGACTGCCATCAAGAAGACTGTGGAGGTCACCTCTTTTAGAAGTCAACGGCGAACAAAATTCTGAGAGTAGGGTACTATTGGCCGACTTTATTTGCTGATGTATATAATATGGTCAAGCACTGTCACAAGTGCCAAGTTTTTGAATGAAAGTGAAAGTTACAGCCTCTGCCACTCAAGCCCATAGAGGTGAGCGCCCCTTTTCAGCAATGGGGGTTGGATTTCATTAGCGAAATACACCCCGCTTCTTCCGGACAGCATAAATGGATCCTCACAGCCACAGATTACTTCACAAAATGGATTGAGGCGATCCCCACCAGACAGGCCACAGATGCGGTGATCATTTCATTCCTCAAAAATAACATCTTGTCCCGCTTTGGTTGTCCGAACAAGCTGATCACCGATAATGCAGCAGCATTCAAGTCAAAGTGGATGGTAGAATTTTGTCATAAATATCACATTATCTTGGGTCATTCAACTGCCTATCATCCGCAAGGCAATGGATTAGCAAAGTCCTCAAACAAATCATTGGTCAACATAATCAAGAAGCTGCTGGAAATGAACAAGAAGAACTAGCATAAAGGGTTGGTAAATGCACTTTGGGTAGATCGGGTAAGCCAGAAGAAGTCCATAGGTACATCACCGTTTGTGCTGGTTTATGGAGTTGATACGGTATTTCCTTCCTCTCTCGCTGCCCCAGTTGTCAGACTTCTTTAGGAGGTTGGCAGCAAAGAAGATCCCATGCAAAGGAGGCTGAATCAAATGGTCCACTTGCAGCAAACCAGAGAAGAAGTCTTCAAGAACACATCCGAATTGCAGGTCAAAATCAAGAAAATTTATGATAGAAAGACAAACATGGATAGATTTTCGGTGGATGATGTAGTGCTGAAATGGGATGCAAGAAACGAGGAGAAAGGCAAGCACGGTAAGTTCGAGAACCTTTGGAAAGTTCCTTTCAAGATCGCAGCATGTCGAGGGTAGAATGCTTTTCTTCTTAGGGAAATAAATGGAGACGATTTTCCAGGAGAGCCGATCAATGGTCGGCTGCTCAAGCGGTATCACTTCTAAGTTATCAAACGCTGCTTCCACTGTCATTGTAAATACCATTTTATTTCAGTTTTGTTAGATTTGTTCAAATTAGTTTTTAAGTCATTTTAATGTCAAGTTTGAGTCAGTCTTTTGGTCTTTCAGCTTTGTAAATGAGTCAGAGTCCGGTACTATCTATCAAAATGATGACTCCATAGCCCAATGGATGAAGACAATATATAGCTCCTCCAGAGATCTGCTATTCTTGGCACCTCCAAGGAGCTACCATCCCCCATTGGAGCTAATGTCAGAGTCGGTCTGGTCAAGTCCTCCGTCAGGGATCAAAAATATTTATGCATTTCATGATTAGGTGTCCCACTCCACTCTTCCAGTTGCATTTCGCTAGGGACATGCCATGACCTGACGGAGAAAGTCATGCTAGTCATTTTCCCTCATGTCTGGCCCCTGCTGGTTCAGGTCTTGGTCCATAATCACTGAAATTCATGATAGTCAAGGTCTGGTCATATTACAGGACAAAGTCATTTTTTATGATTATGTCTAGGAAACCATCAAATTGGTCTTTGAAAAACATGTCCAGAACAATCCATGCAGGCCAGGGGGGGACCTTATACAACTATGGTCCAGAAAGCTTCATCATCACTTGAAGAGACATCGACTCTTCTTCAAAACTCTGTTTTGAAGAAAAGTCAAACAAGGTCATTTATGACAAATTTTTCCAAAAATGCACAAGTTGATTTTTCAGATACAGTCATGTTTTTGCTGGCCAAATTCCCAGTCACACAGTCCCCGCAAAGAAATGCCGAAAATCCCATCATAAGAGCCAAAATTTCAGAGAAAAATGAAAATCAGTGTGTTTTAAAATCAATGAAAAAAGTGCAAAACACAAACATTTGAAAGTGGGTTTTCAAGGAAGAAAAAATCAAACCAGTTTCTCTCAAGCCTATATATATACTTTTTGTGGCCCAAAGCAAAGCCATTGTGCCATTGAAGACTTGGAGAGACATTACAAAAGGTGGGAGAGCGAAATCGTGAAAGTGTGAGTGAGTGAGAGTTGGTTTGGTAGGCGTGGGGCATACACCCAGGAGCTCGGCGCACATAGAGGGCGCGACACACGCAACCTCCCCGCCGTTTAGTTTTCCTAAGGGCGCGACGCACACCCTACGCGCGGCACACTGGGCTTGGCGCATCATGCACACAACCAGGGGCATAAAAACAGTGCAAATCATTCCAAATCTCGGTGAAGGCTAGCAAATCAAGAGGTAGGCCCTGTTGACACCTCTCCTCTCTCAAATTTGTCAATGATTTGGTGTGCATAAGATATTTAAATGGTACCCGAAAAGCAAGATCGACCATGAAAAAATCATCAAGAAAAACGAGAAATGGGGCTGCAAAATGTGATGATAAACACCAAGGTTCTCCTCCCCTCCCCTTGTCCCCTCACTCCTCATCGTTCCCGCCTCCATTCCATCATTTTTCCTAAGGAAACCACCCTAAAACAGCCACTAAAACCCTCTCCCCTATTTTTCAAGCAAATTTGGGCGAGTTTACAGTGTGTGGCGCACACACGAGGTGGCGCAGTGCACTCAGGGCGCGCGGTGCACTGGGAGCTCGATCACGGTGCAAAATCGCCACTGGCGCAGCGCATACACGGTGCGCGGCACACATACTTATAAGACCAAAAATGTATGAAATTGCCCAAAATTTTTGTGAATAACCCTCAAGGTTGGAAAAGTAGCCCAACTACCTTCACCATTGGCAGTTAAACTTGAAGAGGAATGTGGGTATGATGACCACGAACCAAATGCAAAAAAACTTTAAAAGTAAAACAAAGAATGACACAAAGAAGGTCAAGAAGCTAGGGTTTTGCTATAGTGACATTATTGCTAAAGTATGCTCCTACCCTACCTCTGCTAGCTAATTCCCCTGTAGCAGTTTCCCCTAATAATCACCCTAGCTCCATTGTAATCATATCCATTCGTTCCCTTCATTCCTATGGCTCAAAATATCCAAACCCTACCCCATCAACACCATACCCAAAAACGCTCCCAAATATCTGATAAATTTCTTCTTTCAAACCCCTATTCCCATTTTCATCATTCCCCTCCTAACATTCCCTATTTTATTGTCCCCTTGGTGACAGATTTTCAGAGCATCTATCAGTTTCATTGGATTTAGAGGGCAACATAAAACTCAGGGTACAAGCAGCAGTAATGGCATTAGAAAATTCATCAGAGTATGAGGAGGGGACCCACAGTGACACATCTTCAGGAGAAAGGTCCCATAGGAGACATCACCGGAGTGGCAGATATCTCAGAGATGAGCCAAACACCCTCACTGAGCTGCAGGCATGCCCGCTTGCCATGTCTTGTTTCCATCACTTGGCATGTTATGAATTTTGTCAAAGGGTGGAAAATGTCAGAGTCCATCATGAGTTGGCCCGCCTTTCTGCACTTCATCTACAGGGAGGTCAATCCATCCTGAATGGGGTCACTTTCACCTTGACACCAGAAACCATATCAGTGGCAACAGGAATACCGAACATTGGAGAGCAGTGGCAAAAGAAAAAGAAGGTGGAGAGGCATCATTATGAGCCTTACATCAAGAACAGCTGCTTGAGCCAGCTCACCAGAGTTTTTCCATTCAGATTTTTGAGAGATGAGTATGCCCCACTCATGAGAATGATCATGAAGTATTTCAGTTGCGAGGGGAAGTTTTCACGCCTTTATGCATATCACATCAGGTTGCTCATGCACTTCACCCGGGTGTGGATGATGAGCCTCCCATTTTTCATTTGCAACAACATTTAGAAGATGAAAAACTTCATTCAGCAGAAGACCCCTCAACAACAGCTAAACAATGTCTATCATTTTTCTCTCATCCGAATTTTGGTGGACCATCAGTTAGGATTGCAAGGTATTGCTTAGGAGGACTTCATCTCTCGTGATTTTTTCATCGCTCCACCGGTGGTATCAAAGGCAAAGCATGAGGTGGGGGGTCCTTCACATCAGTTTGAGCGCCATGAGACTGCCACCATGCCAGTATACATCAGATACCAGAAGGGCAGTAGACTGTTGTTTGTAGCAGCAAAGCGAGTGTTATCTCCACCCAGGGTGGAAGGGGCCTCACTTCCGACATCAACACCACAGGAGAAAGGTAAGGGCAAGGAGCCAGTGCAGGAGGAGGGGCCATCAGGTGCACAAGAGACTGGTGTAATCCTCATTCCGGATGAAAAGACAGAGGCAAAGAATGCCAAAATTAGGATGACTATTCGGGAGTAGGACATGGAAATCAAAGACTTGATACTAAATTTCAAGAGGGCCAGATGGGTCAACAAGTATCTGGAGTAGAGAAACAAATAGCTTGAGGACCAACATACGATCATGGAGTTCCAAAGCATTCGTGAAAATCGACAAGTTGTCCAGCAGAGAGGGATCGAGCTCACTACCTTGGAGCAAGAGATCAACAACGACCATGAGTCTTGGTTGGATCGGGTCAATCTACACTTGGAGCAGCGGTTGGATAAAGCTAACAGGGAGAAAGACATGCTGAGGCACATGACTCATCACTACCAAGAATCAGGAGCCTAAAGGCAAAATTCAGCAAAGCGACAAAAGAGGCAAAGGAGGCAAAGGAGCAAGATCAGCTTCAAATCTTGCTGAGGCTTCCTTGGCATGGCATAGCACTTCATAGGGAACCTCCAGCCCAAATTTCAAAAAAATTGGCAAATTTTGGTCACAAGCAATTTTTTGGACACAAAACAGAAAATTCCTCCCTGTGCGCCGCACCACTAGCGCGACGCTGAAATTCTAGGGCTCTAATCAAGGAACGACTTGCATATTTGGATTCTGCATCGAAAAATACGACTACTGGTGTTTGGGCAAGAAATTTTGACAAGATTTGGGCCTCCTAAAGGTCAAAAAACATCCAAAAATGGCCTCTCTGCCACTTTTTTGACACACAGAAAGCAGTCTTGGGAGAATGAAGATTTGGAGGGGAAAATAAGCACCAAATTTGGAAATTCTAGTGGGGTTAGAAATTACAAAAGATGGGCTTTCCAACAAGCCCACTTGGGCACATTTTGGACACATGAAAGTTCCCCAAAACGGGCTCCAAAGTGGCACAACACACAGAGAGATTGGCGTGGCGCACAGAGAAAAAAACTGCCAATTTGCTCCCGTTTCACAAGATTTTGGGTCGCGACTTCTCCATGTGGGCCCAGCCATCTACACTTTGGTTTTTTTGGCACCAAAGGTGGCATTTAAAGAGTTTTCTCTCCAGATGGGCATCTATCCAAGTGGCAAAGGAATGCAAAGGGTCACCCCAGCTAAATGTCATGCTTGAGAGCGCTGCACCTGTAGCTGATGGTTGGCTCTCCATCTCCATTTCAAAATGATTTGAGTAACTTCCCAACCCCTGGGCATTCTATCTCTTCCTCACACATTATATATATTGTATGCAAGTTATTTGCAAAGGGTTGGTCAATCCATCCTGGCTGGGGTCACTTTCACCTTGACACCAAAAACCATATCAGTGGCAACAGGAATACCAAACATTGGAGAGCAGTGGCATAAGAAAAACAAGGTGGAGAGGCATCATTATGAGCCTTACATCAAGAAAAACTACTAGAGCTAGCTCACCAGAGTTTTTCCATTCAGATTTTTGAGAGATGAGTATGCTCCACTCATGAGATTGATCATGAATATTTCAGTTGCGAGGGGAGGTTTTCACGCCTTTATGCATATCACATAAGGTTGCTCATGCACTTCACCCGGGTGTTGATGATGAACCTCCCATTTTTCATTTGCAACAACATTGAGAAGATGAAAAACTTCATGCAGTGCAAGACCCCTCGATAGCAACTAAACAGTGTCTATCATTTTGCTCTCATCCGGATTTTGATGGACCATCAGTTAGGATTGCATGGTATTGCTTGGGAGGACTTCATCTCCCATGATTTTTTCAGCTCTCCACCGGTGGTATTAGAGGCAGAACATGAGGTGGGGGGTCCTTCACATCAATTTGAGCCCCATGAGACTACAACCATGCCAGTATACATCACATACCAGAAGGGCAGCAGACCGTTGTTCGCAGCAGCAAAGCGAGTGTTATCTCCACCCGGGGTGGAAGGGGCCTCGCTTCTGACATCAGCACCACAGGAGCAGGGTAAGGGAAAGGAGCCAGTGCAAGAGGAGGGGCCATTAGGTGCATAAGACACTACTGTCATCCTCATTTCGGATGAAGAGACAGAGGCAGAGAATGGCAAACTTAGGATGACCATTCGAGAGCAGGACATGGAAATCAAAGACTCGATACTCAATTTCGAGAGGGCCAGATGGGTCATCAAGTATCTGGATAAGAGATACAAACAGCTTGAGGACCAACAGACGATCATGGAGCTGCAAAGCATTCATGAAAATCGACAAGCTGTCCAGCAGAGAGGGATCGAGCTCACTACCTTAGAGCAAGAGATCAACAACGACGGTGAGTCTTGGCTAAATCGGGTCAATCTACACTTGGAGCAGTGGTTGGATAAATCTAACAGGCGCATCTATGGAAATCATCCATTTTAAACCCTCAGCTATGGCCCTCGTTCATTGGGAATAACCTCTTCATTTCTTTATAAACATTGGTGCGATCTAGTCAGAACAAGATAGAAAAAAGAGATATATCGGATATTCAATATTCTATCTTTCTATAGATTTACTACCCAAGGATCTCGTTCATCATGATGAGAAAGACATGCTGAGGTGCATGACTCATCACTATCAAGCCTGAAACATGAGCTCCAAAGCAAGAATCAGGAGCCTAAAGGCAAAATTGAGCAAAGCGACAAAAGAGGCAAAGGAGGCAAAGGAGCAAGATCGGCTTCGAATCTTGGCTGAGGCTTCTGTGGCATAGCATAGAACTTCATAGGGAACATCCAGCCCAAATTTCAAAAAATTTGGGCAAATTTTGGTCACAGGCAAATTTTTGGACGCAAAACAGAAAATTCCTCCCTAGGCGTCGCGCCACTGGCGCAACGCTAAAATTATAGGACTCTAATCGAGGAACGGCTTGCATATTTGGATTTAGCATCAAAAAATATGACTACTGGTGTCCCAGCAAGAAATTTTAACAAGACCTGGGCCTCCTAAAGGTCAAACAACATCAAAAAATGGCCTCTCTCCCACTTTTTTGACACACAGAAAGTAGTCTTGGGAGAATGAAGATTTGGAGGGGTAAATGAGCACCAAATTTGGAAATTCTAGTGGGGTTAGAAATTAGACAGCATAGGATTTCCAATACACCCACTTGGGTACATTTTGGACACCTGCAAGTTCCCCAAAACGGGCTCCAAAGTGGTGCGACATACAGAGAATTTGGCGCGGCACACAGAGAAAAAACTGCCAATTTTCTCCCGTTTCGTAAGATTTCGGATCGCGACTTCTCCAAGTGGGCCTAGTCATCTACACTTTTGTTTTTTTAGCACCAAAGGTGGCATTTAAAGAGTTTTCTCTCCAGATGGGCATCTATCCAAGTGGCAAAGGAATGCAAAGGGTCACCCTAGCCAAATGGCATGCTTGAGAGTGCTGCACCTATAGCTGATGGTTGGCTCTCCATCTCCATTTCGAAATTATTTGAGTAAATTCCCAACCCCTGGCCATTCCATCTCTTCCTCACACATTCTATATATTGTATGCAAGTTATTTGCAAAGGGTTGGTTGGCTTGTAACTTCTAGGGGACTGTGGGAAAGAAACTTCGTTTCTACACTATATAGTTTTTACAGAGAATTAATGAAAGGTAGTGGCTCTGTTTCATGAGATTCATGTGGTTGTGAGTGTAGCAAGTGTGTATCTTATGTTTCATATGTATCTTGTTATGTTTCATAGTTCATTTCGTATTCATTTCTGGTGAAATTTTTCGAGTGAGATTAGGTAGAATTCAATTTGCAAATTTCACGTACAGTGTTCTTTCTTCTATTGAAAAGGATTCATGTTTCCCATGCCCTTTTCACCTTCTTAACCAATCTCTCCATTCCTTTTTTATGTTCCATATTTTCATGTCGTATTCATTTTTGGTGAAATTTTTCGAGTGAGATTAGGTAGAATTAAATTTTATTGCTCTACCTGTGGGAAAATTTCATGTACAGTGTTCATTCTTCTGTTGAAAAGGATTCATGTTTCCCACGTCCTTTTCACCTTCTTAATCAATCTTTCCATTCCGCCATATTTTAAAACTAAATTGCTATGCTTTCAGCCTACCTTGCCTCACGAAATAATATGTGTCTTTATGTTAAGTTCTCTGTTTATTGAGGTCCAGTGGTCCCATAACATCCCAGAAACACAGTCATTCACAAAAATCACTCCTTATATTCATTTTCACTTACTAGCCTAAGACAAATAGTCCCTTGTAATTCATCTCAGGCCATTTCATTTACTTATTCACTGAGTGTGTCTCGGAGAGAGCCCTCTCTTGCTCTGGTAGGGCTAGCTACCAGACTGAGCGTGGTTTGTGGTTGCCCTGAATTTTGCCTTCTTTCAGCCTGAGGCGAATTTAGGTTCTAACATGAGGAACATCTGCGAAGAGTGATTCTATTAGCCATCCTTGTGACACTACCGTGATTGGAGAATTCCAAAACTTACCTAGAATCTGCTGCTACCTAAAACCATCACTCATTCCTCGAAAACGAGTCTCCTTTAAGCTCTTTTCAACTAACTCGTAAAATATGAAAAGATTGCCGAGAGATTGGCCTCTCCGGCTCATTAAAGTCATCGGAAGTGCTATCCCTCCTCTAGATTTTAATATTTTTGGACCTGAGGGATTATTACACAAAAAGATCGAGCGCTTGTCTTGTTCGGCTCGTTAAAACTATCGGAAATTCATCCCTTTTGTATTATTTTACCCTTTTTCGGACTTAAGGGATTACATGACAAAAAATAATCGTTGGAGTCTCCTTTCCGTTCCTTTCAGACTCTCTAAAATTGAAAGGGACCGAGTTATCTTTGTCGTTAAACTCGTTAAAACCGAATAGTGACAAACTCGTCCAAATGGACGAGAACGAGTTTCAATGTCATTATGCTCGCTAAAATATAGCGATAGGTTCGCCCGAAGGGTGGATTATAGAACAAGCATATGTTATCCTCCTCAAGCTTGACAAAAATAAAAAGGTACTGGTCAGCAATGACTGGGGAAAATTGGGAAGAAAACTTGAAGAAACTTCATTGGTAGTAAGTCGCTCTTGAACATGACACTTTCCTTCCGCATCCATGTCGGGTTTGGTTGTTCCATTCACTGGTCATCACCATTGGTCCATCACACCATCCATCTTTGGGGTTAACACTACCAATCCATCGTCAGTGTCACCAATATGTTCAAGAGAAGTCATTCAGACAATTCATCTATGTCTCATCCACTGCAATACATTCATGCTCCATTCCTTCATGACCGCCACCCTGAACCCTGTACCGTTAGATTGTTTTCACCTCCAAAATCATTTGCTTCGTTCCGTGTCGTTGATGTGGGATTCATTAAGGCCCTCCTATGATGGGTCGCTTCTTGTCGACATCAGCTCATTATCCAAGAAGTTGACTTAGGAACAACCCTTTAAGTACTTTGAAGCTTGCATGCCTCAATGGCAAGTTT
Organism: Pinus taeda; assembly: GCA_000404065.3. Taxonomy (NCBI): domain Eukaryota; kingdom Viridiplantae; phylum Streptophyta; class Pinopsida; order Pinales; family Pinaceae; genus Pinus; species Pinus taeda. The sequence continues at coordinate 63,916 of APFE031353699.1, forward strand.
CTCACTTTCGGCGATAGGTTTACAGCAATGGCCTTCGACTGAGAGATTTTACGTGGTGTTCGACGCCAAGTCCTTTTTCACACCATGTGAATTGTACTGTAGTACCTTGAGGGTCATTGTCATTATTGGTGATTCCTCTCGCGCCTGTTAACAACTTACATCACTGGCTGGTAATCAGGCGATGTCTTTCCATTTTCGACTCCAGAGCATTTTTCACATGGATCGACTTGTACTCCGAGTGAAGATTGAATGAGTTTTGAAGACCCCGGATCTATTTTCATCCATCCGGGTTGCGATATATTCAGGAATATAAAGACATCAAGTGTACATCATTGCCAAACAGATGATCATCCAAATCAAAGGATGATGAGTCCAAATCATCATCCTACCACACAGACGATTGTCTGTCCTATGTACATGAAGATGAATTTATAAAGCTGAGCATGGGAATGCCCGCGTCAGCTAGATCATGAAAAAATGTTGTCAAAATAATGTATTGTATTGTATCTTATTACAGGTCACCTCCCAGCTCGAAAAAACTTTGGTTCCTCATAGTAAAGCATTTCACCTGACATCAAAAAGATTAACGACCTCATGCTTTAGGGGGCAACTGTTATAGACATTTTTGGGCACTTCAACCCCAATCATAAATGTCCATAAACTGAGGGCTCCTAAGTCCCTAAAAGTGTTTCTCCACTACCTAAAGGAACAAGGTCAGTTGATTACATCATCTCCCAGAAGTTCTCCACTAAAAACTGCTCATAAATGGTCAAAATTGGACCATACTGAAAACCCAGTGTAGAGGGTGCGATGCATGTCACCTTCCTAGTGTACAGGGTGCGATGCATACTGAATGGCTCCTCTATAGGGTGTGATGGTCGGGAATGGACAAATGGCAGGGACAAAATGTGAGGTGGAAGATCATGGAATCTTCTAGAAGCTCCCCCTCTGACACTTGCTCTCTTTTTTCGACCAGGGATGAGTAAGAGATCATCATTATCCAAGTGGAAGCAGGAACTATCAGAGAGAGGACACTAATTAAGACCACAGAATATGACTCACCTCCCTACAATCATCTATATATGGATCCCTCATCACAGAGATCCAGAGGCTGGAATCTTGTATCTTGTACAGAAGTGTTGTTGGTTTTCTGGTGTATATTCATAGTGTTGGGTGATCTAAGCTTTACTTGAGGTGAAGAAGGGCTTTCTAGCTGGACGATGATGTTGGGTCAGAACATATGGTTGTAATCCTCTTGTTACTTTTCATCTTAATAAAGCTATTCAAGTTTTCCTCCATATTCTTGTATTCTTACTTATATATGCATTTGTATGGTTAACACACATCTGGTCCTGTGTTATTTATGAATATAGATCTTTCTTCTTCGATAGTAGTATGTTGTTGTGATTTCACAAGTGCTCTTTGAAGCTGGGCAGATGAAGAAGAAGCGACGAAACTCTATAAGGAAGGAGAGGAATCAAACAAGGAAATAAAACGCAAGACTAAGGTTGGTCTCCTTGGTTCCACTCTTATCTATTTTCATAAAGGAAAACGAAAGTAGACTTTACTTGTTTGTTTCTAAGATAGTTACTAGTCTTAGTGGGAATAGCAGCATCCGAGTGGACACTATTCTCGGTAACCCCTGGGGAAAATCGTCATAACTTTTGTTTGAAGCATCAGATTGAAATCTCGTAAGAAGTTTCATAAAGAGGACAACCTCTAATTTTCTGTGTATCCGTTTTGGGTACTAAGGTCGAAACAGTGACACGTGGCATGTCGTACAAGTTCACTCTACTAAACTAGTGTATAATCAGGTCACGTAGGAGATATGTCATAACTCTTCTTTGGAGAGTCCAATTTTGATCAAATTGGTGGCATTTGAAAGATGACACAAAGGGCTACTGCAGATCACGATTTCAAAACTAGGAGATCCAAAATTACAGAGGTACATCAAATTCAATATCGAGCTCCTCCAAGTGAAAAAAGGTGTGTATTTTTCAATTTTTTTCATAAACTTCGTTTGAAAAATTAGTTTGAAGGAATTCAAAGGGCATAGTGAAGCATTATTATCAGTAATTGATGCCCCGAAGAAAGAAAATTGAAACACCTAGTAAGCAACCTGAAAGCTCTAGCATGACTCATGAAGAAGAGGAAGAAATGCAACATGATATATCAATATTATGAAACCAATTACAACAAATTTCACTCACACAAAAGGTAACAGAAAATAAGATGGATGGTTTAAAGAAAGACGTAGAAGCTACGATGGATGGTTTAAAGAAAAGCGTAGAAGCTAAGATGAATGACTTGGAAGCTAATATGGATGGCTTGGAAACTAATATGGATGGTGTGGAAGCTAATATGGATAGCATGGATGCTAAGATGGAAGCTAAGATGAATGGCATGGACACTAAGATGAATGGCATGGACGATAAGATGGAAGAATTAAATATAAATTTGAATAAGTTGCTACAAAAAATGGTCACTAATGGTGAAAGGGTAGTAAAGGAAACTCGTGATGAGAACAAAATAAATGTTAATCATGATTTCATAGACTCTAATGTTGGATTGAAGACCCACCATGTTCAAAAAATCGATATGAGAAAGTTTGATGGAAAGGATCTTGGAACACGGATACTCCAAATGGAGCAATTTTTCGATCTCCATAATGTGAAAAACACACAAAAGGTACATATTGCAACTTTATATTTGGAACCAAATCAGTTTGTATGGTATCAATGGCTTTGCTCTCGTAAACAAATTGTCACTCGGGCAATTTTTATGGAAGAAATGATAACACATTATGAGGATACAAAAAGCAACACCTTTTTTAGCCAATTGATAAATCTCAAACAAAAGGGTTCAATGATGGAGCACATTGAGTATTTCGAAAAATTGAACATAAGGGTAAAAGATATTCCAGATGAGCATAGGATTGATGTGTTCATAGGGACTTTAAAGGATAATATCCAACATGAGGTTCGCCTTTGGGAACCTGATTCATTGGAGAAGGCATTCAGGTTAGCAAGAAAAATGGAAAGCAAAATTATGGCAACCAGGGAGCCTACCACTCAACTATAAAGATGGAAGTGTTGTTGCCCCTAGCCTTCCACAACCTACAAGGTTGACACCACAACAATGGGAAGAAAAAAGAGCAAAAGGGCTTTGTTATAGTTGTGATAGCAAATACACTAAAGGTCATAAGTCTTCTAAGAATAAATTATTCTACATAGATTGTGAAGAGGAGGAAGAAAAGGAACAACAAATGTCAAAAGAAGAGGATATATTGCAGGAAAAAACCCTAGATAAAGAAGAAATGAATCCGACCATATCTTGTAATGTATTGTCTGGAATTACCACTCCTCAAACTATCAAGATAGAAGGACATATCAAGAAGAAAAAGGTAATAGTGTTGATTGATTCTGGAAGTACCCATAATTTTATGTAAGATAGCAAAGGAATTGAATTTCTTCCTATATCCAGCACCAGAGTGTCAAGTGATGGTTGCAAGTGGAGGAACCATAAATTTCTCTAGAAAGTGCCATAATATCAAG